>CAUYUD010034264.1:0-78181 GCA_963575295.1 Alouatta caraya
GCAATTCTCCTGCCTCAGCCTCCCGAGTAGCTGAGACTACAGGCACGTGCCACCATGCCCAGCTAATTTTTGCATTTTTAGTAGAGACGGGGTTTCACCATGTTGACCAGGATGGTCTCGATCTCTTGACCTCGTGATCCACTCACCTCGGCCTCTCAAAGTGCTGGGATTACAGGCATGAGCCACCGCGCCCGGCCTGTTTTTAGACACATTCTAAATTTCTCCCAGGGTTGAATCAGGGAGGATAGGGTGACAGACATGGGCTTAATATAAAGAAAAATGTTCTCCCAATCAGAGCTTGCTGATGTTGGAAAGGCTGCTCCACAGAACAGAGCATCCACCACTGCTGGAGGAATGGAGCCCCGCTGCTTTCTGTGCGGAGATGCTGCAATAAAAGCTTTCTATCTGTTACCTTAGCTTGTTTTTCCTACAACCTTCAGGCATACAAAGATGGCACAGCTTGAAAGTAATGATCCGGGGTTTCAATCCAAAGCCATCAATACGCCACCACCCTTCCCACACAAATGGCAACATGAAGATCTGTGAACTGTACAAGACAACCTATGACCACCCAGAATAAACACAACAGACTATTACCCAAAGTTTCTTTTAGAGTCGGTGCGGCCAGATGGCTCAGTGGAATGTGAGAGGTGGTGTACCTGTTACTCCCTCCACAGAAGGCAACCACTACTCCAAATGGGGCACTCATGACTTACATGCATGTTTAAAATACTTTCTCTGGGATATATGTGTCTCCAAAGAATGCAGAGTGCTGTTTTCGCTTTTTGTTTTATTTTGTTTTTAGAGACAGATTGTCCCTGTGTTACCCAAGCCTGTCTTGAGCACCTGATCTCAAGTGATCCTCCTGACTCAACCTCTGAGTAACTGGGATAATAGGCGTGTGCCACTATGCCTGGCTGCTTGGCCTGCTTTTAAATTTTATATAAGCAGCGCAGCAGTGGTTCTCCTGCAGCTTGCCTCAGATTGTGTCTGTGAGCCCCTGCCTTGCTGGAGTGTGAAAATCTGGCTCATTCATTCATTCATGCAACGCTGCTGTATGGCATTGCGGGTGTGAACACAGCACAATGTATTCCTTCATTCTACTGATGTGGTCATTTAGGTTAGATCCAACATTTTGCTATTACAAACAAGGAAGCTCTGAATATCTGGGCACTTGTCCGGTGTGCACATGAGAGGGTTTTGCTAAGGTGTTACCAGATGTGCATCTTCAGCTACTCCAAAATGTGCCAAGGCTTTGTAAAGCAGTTGCACTAATCTACCCTCCCACTAGGGGGCGCACGAGCCCCCTCCTCCCAGGGCCTCCTCTCCCACGCTGGGTATTGCCAGACTTCGGGTGGGTTATTTATACTCCTGATACATTGAAAGCAATGTAAAATTCCTATAGGGTGAGACTGGATAAGTAAATTACAACTCTCTATGATGAAACACTGGGCGGCCATGAACAGGATGCTGTTTCGCAGGAACGTCTGATGACGGGACGTTGATGTAAATTATGGCAGGGAAAAGCTTGAGGAGGCTTGCGAGCAGCCTGTGAAATGATAATCAAAGAACGGAGTGTGGCAGGCGGGACAGTGACGACGGTGACTTTCATGTTTTTCATCTTTTGTATTATCCAAGTTTTTCACAGATGGCCACATCCTGTTTTGTTATCAGAATAAAAGGGTAGAAATGATGATTATTTTAAAACAGCAGCCCCAGGTGGCTTGGGAGACAGGAGGGAGAGCCCAAGTGGCTGGTCAGAGGGAAGTGCCTCACGGAGGGGGTGGGCGGGTGGCACTGGGACAGGCTCCGGGCTGGCACGTGTGGGAAGCTGCACAGTGGTGGTAGGGCGGTGGGCTCTGTGCCACTCCTGCTCTGTGCCGGCAAGTCTGGACCCTGGGCAGGGGTGGTCACCACCCTGTGGCTCAGTTTCCTCAACTGTGACCTGGTCACTGTCATGGCGTTGACCTCGTGGGCTGTGGTGGGCTGATAGAATGCTGAGAGACAGGAACTCCAGTGCAGATCACTCACTCTAGGGGCACAGCCTTCCACCCGGCCCTCCGCAGGACAGAAGACAGTCAGGGCCTTGAACAACACTGTGGCCGAATGCCGGGAAGGGATTTCAGCGCTCTCTGTGGAGAGACATTGGAGTGGAGGCTTGAGAAGCTGAGGCTGCAGGGATCTGATGTGCTTCGGAGGAGTGGGGCTCTGGAAACGGACTCCTCCCCATGCCCTTGGGGGCTCTGCTGCTTTCTCAGCAGACAGAGCCTGGGAAAGCCTGCCATTGCAGCATCCATCAGCATCTGCCAAGCACCTCTGTGGGCCAGGCCCTACTCTGGGTGTGGCCATGGAACATGGACCAAAGAGACTTGAAGATCCCTTGTCAGGCTGGCACTGCAAGAGGGGCTGAGGCTGCGGGAGAGGCTGGGGTCTCGGGGGAGGCTGGGGCCCTGGGAGAGACTGAGGCTGCCGGAGAGGCTGGGGTCTCGGGGGAGGCTGGGGCCCTGGGAGAGGCTGAGGCTGCGGGAGAAGCTGGGGTCTCGGGGGAGGCTGGCTTTGCTTGCTTGTGGCCCCAGTGAGATTTGGAAAGCTCTGTGCACTGCCACATCTGCCTGGGCCTTCTCTGGCCCTCAGCTGGGATCCCTGCTGCCTGCTTCACACTCTCAGCCCCCTCCCTGTGTATAAAATGCAGGTTGCCTGGGATATTCAGACCCCAAAGCTGATCTTATTCCTGGCCTTGGCCAAGGATGGTGACTGAGTCGAGGATGATCAAAGGGAATAGAGGCCCTGGGACCCAACATATCCCTGCAGCCTCTTCTCCAGCCCCTGTCCTGTGTGTGGTTGCCATGCTGGGGCCTGTGGTGGGAGAGACGGGAAAGGTGCCATCACGCTGGGGTATACAATCTCGCCTCTGGCCAGGTTTGGACCCCAGCATGGCTTGGCTTCTGCTCCGCCTTCCAGCCCTATGACCCATAAAACCTCCTTCTTCTCTGCTGCCAGATCCGTCTGCTGGCTGAGCGGTGACTCCTCTTAGGAGGAATGTCCTGGAACTTTTCATGAGTTAACAACCAAATGAATAACAAGTCAGCATTTATAAAGTGAATATTCTCACTTTAAAAAAATGCTGCCTGGTTTTATTCAACAGAGCATTCATGAAGTGATTTTTTTCCCCTAGAAAAATGACAATTCATAGCCTAATATAAGTGAAGCACGTCAGCTGTGAAAGAAAGAAAGAGCCAGGTATACTGAATGCTGGGCCATGTTTTCATCATTAGCTGTAGATATGGAGGTTGGGAAACAATTTGTGTGAAGTGAGCCTTTTTTTTTATTTGCTGTTCTGTGCAATGGGTGGAGATTTTGGCAGGATGGATAGTGCGATCCAGTTCATTTATGCTGTTTCTGATTCTCCAGAAAGTGATGCAAACCCCTGTGAAATAAAACACGCTAGTCTCCAGATCACGGAGAAGAAACTGATTGTAACTGAATTGCTCAGCAGTCAGGCCTGGATGCATAAGGAGCTGAGACAGTGGGAAAAGGTTAAACGGACCTAACTCAACAAAGAAGGCATGGAGTTCCCAGTTCTGAAATGTTAGAAGCAGAGGCCGTGGCAGGCGGAATTCTGAGATCACCTTGCCAAGGTCCCTGGTACACATGCCCTGTGTGATCCCCTCCCCTGGAGTGTGGGCAGGACTGTGACTATTATGGGATTTCCTCCTGTGACTAGGCTACATTGTATGACAATGGCAAAGAGATCTCACAGATGTCATTAAAATCCCGGATCAGTTGACTTTGAGTTCATCAAGCGGGAGACTGTCTCAGGTGGGCCTGATCTAACCAGGTGAGCACTGAAAAGCGAGTAGCTGGGAAGGAAGAGCTCTGAAGTGGGGGAGACTGTCCAGCTGGCTGTGAAGAAGGGAGATGCCCTGTGGTCATGGTGGGAGCTAAGCGTGACCCCAACCACCAATTACCAAACCCATCCATAACCTCACAACCCTGCATGTCTTTTCTCTGGGACCTGGCTAGCCCCAAAAAATACTTGCTCCCATCTCCAGCAGCCGGGAGGAAGCTGGAAGCAAGGACAGGTGGGAGCTAGCTGGCCAGACAAGCCTAGGGTAGGCGTCCACAGCGGGAGGAGAAAAAGACCAAAGCCAGTTTCATTAGCATTACCCAGCTCTGTCCCCACCAAATATGTTCATTTCACAGTATCATCCTTCTGGTGGCTCAAAATACCACTTGCAGTTTTCCTACTTTGCACATATATGCCACAATTGTAAAACATTTTGATAGTTGTTTTTCAGGATTATTGGTTTCCCTTGCAGTCCTGGTCATTTCAGAATCTAAACACACTGATCTGAGCAGGGTGCCAGGCTCCCAGAGGGGCCGGAAGCTCCGGGACACAAGGCAGGCCAAGAACCCTGAGGCAGGGCCAGAGAAAAGATGCCAGGAGGCAACCGCAGTTTTGCTGTGATCCTCTGATGGCCCAGCCTGGGCTGGTGAAGGAGACGGAAAGGAAGGATGCTTTAAGCTGTTGTCAGCCAAACACTGTTCTCAAGGCTTCAGCCAAAGCAACGTGACCAGAGTATTGACCAAGAAAAGGGTAAATAGACAACTAAAAATTGGCATCTACCGGCTGGGCATGGTGGCTCATGCCTGTAATCCCAGAGCTTTGGGAAGCCGAGGCAGACGGATCACGAGGTCAGGAGTTCGAGACCAGCCTAACCAACACGGTGAAACCCTGTCTCTACTAAGAGTACAAAAATTAGCTGGGCATGGTGGTGCGCACCTGTAATCCCAGCTACTCGGGAGGCTGAGGCAGGAGAACGCTTGAACCTAGGAGGCGGAGGTTGCAGTGAGCTGAGATTGTGTCACTGCACTCCAGCCTGGATGACAGAGCAATACTCCATCTTCAAAAAACAAAAAAGATGGAATCTACCACAGTGTAACGATTAGAAAAGAGGTGAGAAATAAGTGAATTAGATTGTAAGTTACAAATAGTTCTAGGAACGTCAACTTTTGGAGATGCCTGGAGATCTTTTCAATTTTTGCCCATTATGGATTGGGATCCATAAACCCTGATCCAAAACTCTTGGGGCCAGCTGTGGTTTGGAATGTAGAATGTTCTGATTTTACACAACACTGCCCATCACAGAACGCCCTCGGTGGGGCCTGGGGAGCACTGCTCATCAAACTCACCAAGCTTTCTCCACCACGATGAAAGACTCCCACAAAGCGGGATGAATCAGACCAGAAATGGCTGCAGTCTGGGGCAGGGCGGCTGTTTCCACCTAATGATTTCCTTTAAAAATTGATTTTCTTTAAAAATCAGAATTCTGGGGGATCTTTTTGGATTTCAGTACTGAGGATGAGGAGCTGAAGATCAGGAACAGAGGTTAAGTTGACCCGTACCTCTCCAAGGTCTGACGCTACCAGAACTAGAGCTGGAATACTCTCTCAGCACTGATCAGTGTCGCAATTCACAAAACAAATTTACCTGCAGGGGTCTCATCTGATCATCCCCCAGGTGCAGCAGGGCAGAAACCCTGAATGGGTGTCTGGGGCCATAGGTTTCCAGCCTCTCACTGTGGCTTCAGTCCCTCCTTGTTCCCCTGTGTGACCTCTGCCACATGCCTCGGCCCACGTGGCTTCCTTTGCTGTGGATGTCCGTCCTGGCCTTGCCCAGCCAGTGAGCTCCCGAAGTCCTTCAGAGGAGCAGCTCCTCCCTGCTGCTCAGGATGTCAGCAGGTGCTGGATGGGGACAGCCAGGTCCTGAAGAGAGAGGGTGGAAGATTGTGAGATCCCCAAGATGGGTCTGGCTGGTGGATGGAGTGTGAATTCAATCTCCTCTCCTGGGCAGATCATGTAGGCTTGGGTGGAGGAGTCTGAGCTGTAGGGTGTGGTTGGCTGGTACCTGGGGGCGCCTGCCTTTCGCCTTTGTTAAGCAAGTGTACTCTCACTACCATAGCCCTCTGAAAGCCACTGGACATCTCATCCATTTCTAATGAGGTATAATTTTGGACAGGAAAGGGGACCTTGAGGCTTATAAGGAAAGGAAACTGCAGATCTGGCTTTGCAATTGGGGCTCACTTTCACGGCTGCGCCCCTTGGGATAAGCCCAGTCCAACCCTCAATAGCTGGCAGTGACCCATTGGCCGGCTCCTGGGCAGCTCCCCTTGCTCTGTGCATCTGCAGAGGCCTGGACACACCCCCAAGGCACACGCCAGGCCCTGTTCAGGCAGACCTGGCCCCACACTGAGTCGGACCTGCTCCCATCCTGTCGAACCTCCACTGATGCTGTTTGGTATGGAACCAACAGACTGTAGCCCTCAGTTAAAAGTATGAACAAAGAAGGCACCCGACCAAGCACAGCAGCCAGGGCTGGTGCTGGGCTGAGGATGGGTACCCAGTGACTCCAGGGAGCTCCTGTTGTGAGTTCAACAGTGCACTCGGTGGCGAAGGACATGTGAGGCAGGCACATGGCTGAGCGGCAGCAGGAAGAAACAAGAGTCAAACACTATGAAGCCCGTGCCCGCGCGGAGGGGCCGGCCTCCCACGTGGAAACAGCCAGGCTGACCATGGGCAGAAGAATCGGTGGTGGCTGATTCTTTATGACCACCCTCCAACAGTCCAGTAAGGGAGGGCCTATTATTATTATTTATTTTACTATTATTTTTAGGGATGAGGTCTTACTCTGTTGCCCTGGCTGAAGTGCAGTGGTGTGATCATAGCTCACTACAGCTTCAAACTCCTGAGCACAAGTGATCCTCCTGCCTCAGCCTCTCTAGTAGCTGGGACTACAGGTGTGCGCCACCACAGCCAGCTAATTTATTTATTTATTTAATAGATGGGGTCTGACTATGTTGTCCAGGCTGCTCTCAAACTCCTTAGCTCAAGTATCCTCCACCTCAGCATCCCGAGTATCTGGGATTACAGGTGTGAACTACTGTGCCCAACTCCAGGGAAGGAATAAAATGGTACTTTCCAGATGAACAAACAAGGTCATAGAATTTGTCACTTGCCCAAGGTCAGTTACTAAGTAAGTAGCAGAGCTGGGATTTGAAATCAGGTTTGCCAGGCAGTAAAGGCTACTCAGTTCCAAGCTGCGCCTGATCAGTGACCCACTGTGTTCAGATGCGGACGGAGGCGCGCGCGGGCGCACACACACACACACACACACACACACACACACACGGGTTCAGGAGGAACAGTAGTATGCATATTGACCACCAGATGGCGCCCTAATGCCACAGTTGGGACACCTGACCCCCCCCCCCCCCCACCGCGGTTCTTTAAGAAAATCGAGAGCTGGTCTAGAAGGGAGGGAGGGGGCCCAGGGATAGCCCTTGTTCAAGAACCCAGGTGTGCTGGAGGCTTGTGTCAGGATGGGCGCGGCATAGCAACAGACCGAGTACAGGGGCTTCACCTGCCATGGTCTATGTTCCGGTTGCTTTCCAGGAAACGGCAGTCTACAGAAGGAAGGCTTAACAACGTGGGAATTATTCCTTTAAGAATTAATTTTAAAAGTTCAGTGTGCGTATTCCCAGATCCTCACCCTTCAACACTTCTTATCTTTCCACACTGCCCCAAAAATATTGAGTGACAAACGGCGGGACATGTGAGAAAATAGTAAAAAACAAACAAACAAACAAACAAACACAAAAAACACCAAGAAACATCCCAAAACCCGTAACACATTTTAACCTTTTTCCAATCAAAGTTTGCAAACATCAACCCACAAAAAACTGCCTACATAGCCTCTGCCTTGCCGCGTGTGGCAGGGACTCCCGGGCTGGCCTGTGTTTCCCGGCCGGCTGCGTGTGTTCCTGGCTCAGAGCTATAGAGCCTATAGGGCCGCCTGCTCCATGGCAGGTATTTCATGGCACAAGGCTGCCTCCTGCTTTCCTTTCCTTTCCTTCCTTTTCTTTTCTTTTTTTTAGATGGAGTCTTGCTCTGTTGTCCAGGATGGAGTGCAGTGGCGTGATCTCAGCTTACTGTGACCTCCGCCTCCTGGGCTCAAGCAATTCTCCTGCCTCAGCCTCCTGAGTAGCTGGGATTACAGGTGCTCCCCACCATACCCAGGTAATTTTTGTATTTTTAGTAGAGACAGGGTTTCATCACGTTGGTCAGGCTGGTCTCGAACTCCTGACCTCGTGATCTGCCCGCCTTGGCCTCCCAAAGTGCTGGGATTATCGGTGTGAGCTTTCTAATCCTTTAGAAACCACACACGCAGGTGTGCCAGAGGGGGCACTTCATGTATCTCCCAGAGCTGGACGTGGACTCTCTTTGCTGTGTGTGCTGCACCAGGGCGCTGGGCCTGAGTTCATGCTGGTCCCCGTGGCTCACTGGCATGGGCTCTGCGATTAGGGCCTTGGGTGATCGTGGAGCATGAGGAGCTGTGAGGAGACCCACGTGTGAGCGCCTAGTCTTGGATGTCTTCAGAGGCATCCACACTGAGTTCCACTGTGGCTGTGCCCACAGGCCCTTCAGGCCCCCAGATTCCCCTACAGCTTCCCTGCCACCCTAGAGGTGTGGGCAAGGAGAGCACGTGATTGCTCCTGTGCCCTTTGATGGCACAGGAATCTCTGCAGTGCCATGGCATCTTCCGACACTCGGGCGCTCCATAGGGCACAAGCTCAGGTTCCCTCTGCCCTCAGGTCCTGAAAGCTCATCTTGGGTTTCTAACTTTGGGATCCACCACATACCTCCTCCTGTGGGCCCTCCGTCTCTTCATTCTCCCCTCGGCCCGGCTACCTATGGTCCAGTCTGGGAGGGTGGAGAGGCTGATGTTTGCCCGCTGCTCTTTCCCCAGCATTTTATCGCACGAGTAATGCTCTCTCTCCTGCAACAGCAGATTTTTGGCAGACGAAGACCAGGAAAGGCCAGCATTGCTGTTCTCCATGATATGGACACATTTTTGGTGGTCCCAGAGACTTACGGTGTGGACGGCGTTTGGGGGTTGTCCAGGGATGCAGAGCATCCTGCAATACAGAGGAAGGTCAGAACTACAAAGAGAAAGCGTCCTCTGCACCCCCACAGGGAGCCAGCTGGGCCAGCAGGACACTCGCCTCTCACGCTGCAGCATCCCTTCCAGGGGAGTAAGAGGAAGCAGGGCCAGGGGAGGGGCTTCAGGGAGACGTGGCCGGGGACCCCAGATCAGAGGTCATCTCTCCCTTAGGGGCAGGGGCAGGCGGGTGGCAGCGAAGACTCTCCACTGAGGGCATGTATCTCTTGAATTAGGGTTCGGGGGATCACGGGTCAGCCTGGAGAGGATCTGGAGCAGGCCAGGGCTGGCTGGACAGGTCCTAGTGGGGACAGACCCTGAGAGGGGAGGGTCCGAGGGGCATGGCAGGGAGTGAACTGGCCATCCTTCAGGCATCTTCCTTCCCCTCCTTACCGGCCAACAACTGCCTCTGGACAGGTTTTTTTTTCATTGTTTTTATTTTGTTTTGTTTTGTTTTCTTTTCTTTTCTTTTTCTGTTTTTGAGGCGAAGTTTCACTTTTGTTGCCCAGGCTGGAGTGCAGTGGTGTGATCTTGGCTCACTGCAACCTCCACCTCCTGAGTTCAAGTGATTCTCCTGCTTCAGCCTCCCGAGTAGCTGGGATTACAGGCATGTGCCACCATGCCCAGTTAATTTTTTTTTTTTTTTTGTATTTTTAGTAGAGATGGAGTTTCTCCATGTTGGGCAGGCTGGTCTCGAACTCCCGACCTCAGGTGATTCACCCGATTTGGCCTCCCAAAGTGCTGGGATTACAAGCGTAAGCCATCGCGCCCAGCCTTGTTTTGTTTTCATAGAGATGGGATCTCACTACGTTGCCCAGGCTGGTCTCAAACTCCTGGCCTCAGGCAATCCTCCTGCCTTGGCCTCCCAAAGTGCCAGGATTACAAGAGCAAGCCACTGTGCCTGGTCTGGACATTGTTTTTTAAAAAACATTTTATTTTGGAGAATTGTGAACCCACACCATAGTGAACAGCAGAGAATAATGAGCCCCGGGCACCCCCTAACCTCCCCCTAGTTCTGCCTCATCTGCACCCCCTGTAATTGTACCAACCTAACCCCCTAACCTCCCCCTAGTTCTGCCTCATCTGCACCCCCCAGCAACTCCCCTCCCCTGCATTACTTCAAAGCAAAACCCAGGTATCACAGCATGCCATCTGGAAATATTTCAGTACACGTGTCTAAAAGATGGCAGGGCCACACTGGCATCGTCAGAACCAGGTTCCAGATGTTTCGTCTGAGGGCGGCAGAATTTCTTTCCAGTTTGCTCGAGTCATCCAGAGTGACTGAGCGAGGAGATCTCTCTTCAGCCTCTCCTTCTCCTTCTTTTTTCACTTTTCATTTTGAAATAATTTCAGACTTACAGGAAGGTTGCAAAAATAGTACAAAGAATTCCCATTATACTCTTCACCCAGATTCTTCAAATATTAACATCTTACATAACCACAGTACAATGATCAGAATTAGGAGAAGAACATGGGCATGATACTATCATCAGACCTACAAATCTCACTTAGATTTATCTTGTTGACAGATCTCATTTAGATTTGCCTGTTTAATTGTCTACTTTAGTCTGAAAGAGCTTCTCAGTCCCATTTTATCTTTTTTTTTTTTTTGAGTACAGGCCAGTTACGCTGTAGAACATCCCTTCATCAGGTTTTGTCTGTTTCTTCATGATTAAATTTGAGTTATGCATTTTTGGCAGGGCTCTCACGGAAGGAATGCTGTCTCTGTCTCACTGTATCATTCTCGGGGGACTGGGATGTCCAATTTCTCTACTGTAAACTTATCATTCTTTCCCTTTGTAATTAACAAGTATCTGTGGGGAGCTCATTTGAGACTATGTAAGTACCTTATTTCTTATCATATTTTTGCCTACCAGTTTTAACATTCATTCATGAATCTTGCTTCAAACAATGATTGCTGAGGTGTTTACTGAATAGAGATTTTTCTACGTTCGGCATTCCTTCTACATTTCATTAGTGAAATTCTTCTGTGAGTAAGAGCTTTCCTTTCTGCCTTATGTACGTACTCATTCATTTCTCCATATCCTTACAGGCTTACGGATTCTTATTTTATTCTATGGCTACGGACCATGACTTTTGTGTTCGAATTATCCCAGCTGTGGCCATCAGGAGCCCCTTCCCATGGCCCCTGTGTGGTTTGCCACAGACGCATGGTTTTGGGGAGCTTCCTTGCTCTGTAGCACCAAGAGACACTGCCGGCGCCTCCTGCCGTTTCTCTGACCTGGCCCTGGAAAGAGCTGTTTCTCTTGGAAGCCCTAGTTCATTGTATTGAGACTGGTGTTTAGAAATCAAGATCTGGGCACTGGCTGTGCTCATTGCTACCAGGGTCTCATCACCTCTAGGTCCTCCCAGCAGCTACACTAGGAAATACACACACACACACACACACACACACACACACTTATACCCGTATACATGTTAAAAACCATGAGTTCATGCTGACACCATTAATTCCAATCCAGTACAATAGGGTTCTCCGTCATGCTGTATCTTGGATCTCCTTAGCCATCATCTATTGACTTATTTGCTCAGTTCCAGAAAGCACGTAAAATAGTTTCAGAATCAATGACCCATACTCTTGTGAAAAATTAATGCAATAAAAATACTGTTTCCCAAAGTTTCTTAGGTTAGTTTCCCCCATCGCCTTAACGGAAGTAGATAAATCATTTGTAAAACTCTTAGAGTCACTTATTTCTGTTTGTATCCTACTTTGGTCTTCCTTCCATTAATTTTTTTTTTTTTTTATTGAGTACCTGAAAAATGCACCATCCTAAAAGTCAGAACGATTCGAAAGGTATATGCAGTGTCACACCCTGTAATTCTTCTGTGTCATTCCCATCACCCACCCTATTCCCACCTATGCCCACGCCCCGTGGGGAACCACCCCCAGGAGGCAACCAGTCTTATTGGTTTCTGACTTATCCTTCCTCTGCTTTTTTTTGCACAAAAGAACAGGTTTTGTGTATTTTGTTTTCTTCCCCTCTTCCTTACATGAAAAGTAGCGTGTTACAGATATTCTTTCACACTTTGCTTTTGCATTTAACAATATTATCTAGGAATCACTGCACTCTGAGGTCTCTCGGATCCAAATATTCCCCTCCACTCTTTCATTTTCCCTGCATAATCGAGTTGTTGCAGGAACTGACGGTCTGTCCTGTGGAGTTTCCGACAGCTGGGACTTTGCTAATTGCAGCTGCAAAGTAGAGCATCACGCATCCCTCGCTCTGTCTTTTCTTTCACAGGTCATTGGATTTGGAGGCTTGATCAGAGTCAAGTTTGCTTTCTTGGGCAAAGACTCAGAGTTTAAAGGATCTTCAAACAAAGATAATTTTTGCGTGGGTCCAAATTCGTGTCCACAAGGCCCGCGCTAAGCATGCTCCCAGATACCTTCAAGCTCTGGGCGGCTCCCTCTACACAAGCTCTGGCCTCTTTGTCTGAAACGGAGGTTCCTTTCCTCCTGATGAACTCTTGGGTGTCGACATACCCCTGGGGATTTGCACGCAGTTTCTAATTCCTTAAAGCAGGTGAGTCAGGCCATCCTTGCTTTCATCCTTTCCAAGCTGCGGGAGCTGGAGGAGAGGTGTTCTTCCTCTCAGTTAATGTTGTGAAAACGCAACGGATCCTGCAATTCCTGC
Source organism: Alouatta caraya (assembly GCA_963575295.1). Lineage (NCBI taxonomy): Eukaryota > Metazoa > Chordata > Mammalia > Primates > Atelidae > Alouatta > Alouatta caraya. Next base: position 12,655 of record CAUYUD010034264.1, read on the forward strand.
CTGTGATGTCCCAGGTGGCCGGTAGAGGAGGGTGTTACTCCTCAGGAACCGGCTCTGGCCTCCGCTGGGCTGTCGGGCGGCCTCCCCGCTCCTCCTATTCTCGTGCCGGTCCCTACCTGGGTATGGCAGCAGGGACAGGCCTGTGCCTGCCACGCGGGGCTGCCCACCCTGTCCTTCCTGGTCGCCTTTCCCTATTGTTTGTGCTCTTACGGTGACTTCGGCTGCTGGGTCAGTGGTGGAAGTGCTGTATGAGGCTGTGCGGCTGCTCCACCTGCAGTGACATCTGGGGACAGCTGGAAATGGGCACATGGGCAAGCCAGAGGGCTGACTGTCAGCCTGTCACTGCTGTGGGCCTGGCTTCCATGGCCAGGGGAGGGGCCGCTAGCCCCAGGGGCACACCTGGCTTTCAAGGGCTCCTCCTGCAGGGTGGGCTGTGGGTCCTGCTATGCCCTCTCTCTACTTCCGTCAAGGTTTACGGCTCCTCTGCTCGCCCTGGGCCAGAGAAGCCAGGCAGCTGGGCAGCAGAAGGCTGGGGTGCAGTGGACAGGCGTCAGCCTAGTGCTCATCCTGTGGGCTCATCCCCACAGCCACCCTATGATTGAGACTGAGGACTCAGTCTGTTAGAGGGCAGGGGGTTGACGTTCTGAGAGGGGCTTGCCAAGGCCTGGCAGTCAGCATATGGCAGGCCAGGACTCGGGCCCCTCCACTGAATGTGAGGTCAGTGCTATTCCAAGCACCCAGGGCTGCCTCCAGCTACAGGAGTGGTGTGGCGTGGTGATGAGAGGAGAGGCTCAGCTGGAGGCAGTCGCACCATGCAGGCCGCTAGGGCATGGTCCAAGAGCCCTGCAGCGGCGAAGTTCCACCATTAGAGACTGATGGCTCAGACACCCACCGCCCTCTCCTTGAGTCCTCCTTCCACCCTCGAGTCCCCGAGAAGGTAAGCATCAGGGACCAGTGTGCTACTCAGGGTCCTGGGGCAGCAGCATCATAAGAAAGGAGACCAGCAGGCAGCGCATGGCTGTGGGTGACCTGCAGGAGTCACTCCTCCCCCCACCCCTCCCCTCCACCTCCACCCACACCCCCAGGCACAACTCCGAGGGCCAAGGGAGTAGGAGGGCTGACCCCAGGCAGCCTCCCTCTGCAGGGAAAGGCAGGGGCGGGTGAGCAATGCTGGGGCCTGACAGATGGGGGTGGGGGAGCAGGCTGGTCTTGTGGGCTCATCTTGGAAGGCAGGGCCCCGCTTGGCAACGTGGGCATCACGCAGAGGGCCATTCAAGGAGGACAGCAGGGGGAGAGTGCCCAGAGTGGGGCGTCGGCCCTAGAGAGCAGGGGATGCTCACGCACTGCTGCAACCCGGGCAGACCTCAAGGCCATGGTGCTGAGTGAAATAAGCCAGACACAAAAGGCACGCCCTGCAGGATTCCACTCACATGAGGCACCTGCAGTGGTCAGATTCATAGCCGGGAAGCAGAATGGCGGTTGCCGGGGGCTGCGGGGAGGGGAGTTAGTGTTTAATGGGCACAGGGTTTTAGTTTTGCAAGATGAAAAGAATATTGTGGATGGGTGGCAGTGACAGTTGCTCAACAGGGTTAATGTACTTAACGCCTGTGAACTGTGCACTTAAAAATGGTTAATGGCTGGGCAGGGTGGCTCATGTCTATAATTGTAGAGATTTACCAGACCCAGGTGGGAGGATCTCTTGAGGCCAGGAGTTTGAGACCAGCCTGGGCAACATAGTGAGACCTCATCTCTACCAAAAAAAAAAGTAAGAATTAGCTGGGCGTGGTGACACACTGGTAGTCCCAGCTACTCAGGAGGCTGACATGGCGTGGGAGGGGTGGTGGGGTGCTGTGGGGTGGGGAGGTGGTGCAGTGCAGCAGACCAGGGTGTGGGAGGGTGCGGGGGACGGAGGTGTGTATGTATGGGGGTGGTGGGAAATTGCTTGAGCCCAGGAATTCAAGCTTACAGTGAGCTGTGATCCAGCCACTTGAATTCTTACAGCACAGCTTGCCTTATGTACTTCATAATGGCCCTAGGGCCCCTGTGAGGAACTTCCCCTCCCCTCCCCCCTCCTTCTCTCCCTCCCTCCCTTCCTTCTTTCCTCCCTTCCCTTCCCTTCTCAGTTGAGCCCCCTACTCAGTGCCCAACCCTGGGCTCCCTTCCTGGAGGAGTGGGCAGAATGATGGGAAGGCAGGCGAGTGACGGGTCTGTGCTGCCGCAGAGGTGAGCCATGGGCTGTGAGGCACTGCAGGCGGACAGCAGGGGCAGGAAGCCCGCCTTCTTTCTGGGAGACAGGAGGAGCCTGGGGAGGGCTGCCTGCCGTGCTCCTCTCAGCCCAGGCCCTGCAGCTCCTTAGGGTTGGGGCGTCAAACTTCTTTCTTTCTTTCTTTCTTTCTTTCTTTCTTTCTTTCTTTCTTTCTTACTTTCTTTCTTTCTTTCTTTCTTTCATTCTTACTATTTCTTCTTTCTCCCAAGACAGAGTCTTGCTCTTGTTGCCCAGGCTGGGGTGCAGTGGCACAATCTCGTTCACTGCAACTTCTGCCTCCCCATGCCTCAGTCTCCCAAGTAGCTGGGATTACAGGTGTCTGCCACCACACCTGGATAATTTTTTGTATTTTTATTAGAGACACAGTTTCACCATGTTGGCCAGGCTGGTCTCCAACTCCTGACCTCAGATGATCCACCTGCCTCGGCCTTCTAAAGTGCCGGGATTACAGGCGTGAGCCACCAAGCCCAGCCCCTTTTTGTCTCTAACCCAAACTGGCTGTTGTACTTTTACACACTCCTACCATTGAAAGGTTGGATCTAAGTCCCTTCCCCTTGAATCTGGTTGGGCTTGTGACTGCTTTGACAAACAGTACGGCAGAAGTGACTCTATGTGATTTCAAAGCTAGGTCATAAAAAACCATGTGGCTTCCAGCTTGTTCACTGTATACTTGCTCCTGGAACACTGAGCTGCTGTGTAAGAAGTCCAACTGCCCTGAGGCCACCAGGCTAGAGAGACCATGTATGTACAGGTTCTCTGATCAACAGTCCCCATCAGGCCCAGCCTTCTAGCCATGTCCATCAATGTGCCTGACATGTGAGATGAGCCTTCAGACCAGCCCGTCTGCCAGCTAAATACTTGTGAGTAAGCTTGGTTGATGGTCTGTGGATCAGAATCTCTCAGCCAAGCCCTGCCTGAATTCCTGACCCACAAATTCAGGAGATATAACAGAATGGCCATGGTTTTAATCCACTGATTTTTGGGGTGGTTTATTATGCAGCAATAGATAACTGGAACACTGGACATAAATAGAAGAAGCTTTGCAGTCAGCTTTTGACAAGTTTAGGCTGATTTCATGTGATTTACCCCATCCATCTGCTCCTGCTCGTGATAATTCCAACTTGTTCAAAACTTGGATCAAGTTACCTCTTAACTGAGCCAAAACTTTACCTGGGTTTACTGACAGCTCCCTGAGCCTTGGCAAAACTTTCAAGTTTCCCAACTATGGTTTGGTTGTCAGTAAAATTTCACATCCAGACACACACTCACACTTACCCCAACACGACAGCTGCATGCTACCTTAGTCCAAATTTGCAAAAATTGCCAAAAGTTGGAACGGTGCTTGTAAAAGCTGTTTTTTATAGATCTGCATAAACAACGTACAGATAACACATTCCCAGCAACGCCACATACCAGAAAGGGTGGCTTCCCATTTCTTGGCTTGCACTTCAGGCCCACATGAGTATAAGTTTTCTGCTTGGTTGTTTCTCTCCCCTGTTACTGTAATTTGGTTCTTATTTCACAGAAAGAGGTGGAACGAAGACATTTCAAAATGAATGTGAGGTCAGTAAGAATTGAGTGACACCAAGCCATTGGTCCATTTTTTTTTTTTTTTTTTTTTTTTTTTTTTTTTTTTTTTTGCCTTGACTTGGAAAAGATTCCCAGTTTCCTGAGTGGGATGGAGGTGGGAGTCAGAGTGAGCAGTGTCCCTGGGATCTAGCCATGTGCTTATGTTGCAATTCTCTCAGTATGCTGCAAGGGCAGGTGTGGTCGTACAGAGGGAGGTGGGGTCAAGCCTGAGCACCATCACGTACTTGCTATGTGACCTCAGACCAGGTGTTTAATCTGAGTCTTAGTTTTCTCATTAGTTAAGTGAGTATAATATTAATCCATTAACAGGAAATAGGGGGATGTCTTAGTTTGAGTTTTGTCAGAAGCAGCCCCTGAGACAAGGATGTGAGTGCGGTTTACTGGGGAGGACGTAAACCAGGAAGAGCCAGAGAGAATGATAAGGGGAGGGGAGGCAAGGGGTAAAGGGGCCACTGTCACCCAGTCACCACGAGCAACTGCAGCAGCTTAATCCCTCGGGGAAAACTATTGGAAGGGTGTAAAACACACATCTCACAAACTATCCTCCCAGAGGGTGAGGGCCTGGGGTGTGGACATACCAGCTCCTCTCGTCCCTGAAGGCTGCTCCCCAGAGGGTGTGAATTTCTCAGTGAGTGCTAATTTTGTAGCTCGTCTGGAAAGCTCCAGCACTGGAAAAATCCCTCAGAGCCAGAGGAGCCAGTTTTCCTGTTGGAAGTTCTCTGGAGCATACTGATAGGCTAAGGCTGGAGGGTCAGCCATGCTCATCACATCTGTGCTAGAAGACTAAGGTCGGTGTAAAATGCTGGGCTACAGCGGGCTTCTTTTCTTCCCTGTGTTGACCGCTTCTGCCAGCAGTGCCCTGCCTTTGCCTGTCCTTCCTGAATCTCAAAGTCATTTGACACTTGATTATCCTGTTTTACACATCTGGAGACCTGAAGAGCTCTTTCCCCAAATAAATGTAAATGGGTCCAGGATCAGCTCCACCCACTATTTACACCTTGTTGCCTCCTGCCTCTCCCACAGCACCCAGCTTAGCAAGAGACATATGGTAGATAGAAGCTCCGTGGTCAACACTAGCAAGACCACATGGGTCGGAGAAGCCTGGTTTGTAGTGGAAGTGGTTTTGTACGGATGTGGCAGAGTGACATGCGCACAAGAGAACTGCTAGATATAAAGTGCCCTACCGACGTGAGGGACATTACTGATGGACTGTTCCTTGCTTGCTTTGGACATCCCAGATCATGAGGATAGAGTCAGCGATAGCGCTTGAGGATGCAATAACTCTTAAAGGGAAGAAGAAAGAATACATTCGGTCCAGAACAGTTTTCCAGTCTCCCTTTTCCTTTCCCCAATTATTGGGAAACAAATGAATCCCCTGTTAGCCTCTGCTTGGTTTGTGTGGTACATGATATTTAGATACTGGCATTGGCCTTGCCATGTGTAGGTTATAGGTCAATGAACAATAGCTAACATCATTTACTGCAGGTGCTCTCTAGTGACTTCTATGTATTACTTCTCATCATAATGCTATAAAGTAGATTCTATAATCATTTCCATTCTACAAATGAGGAAACTGAGGTACAGAGAGACATTAGGCAAGTTACCCAATGCTACACAGCTGTTAAGTGACAGCCAGAAATTAACCAGATTGTCTGCTCCATTGGACACAATGAATGCGAATAACACTCACTTTTTTTCTAGTTTAACTATAGAATATAGTGTCTGTGTCCCAAATCATATTTTCATTTCTAGCACCATTGTTCAATAAAGCAAATTTTTGATATACGGTCATTTGGACATTGGTGCTCATAAGCCTAATATTTCTGTCTACAGTCTCCTACATTGCTAAGACGTCCATTGTGATCAGAAGCTCACTGCAAGTGCTTAGCTGAGTGGAGAATTTCTCAGTGTTGTATTGCTCTGAAGAGTATGAATTCTTGGTTAGGCAGAAGATGGAGGTGAGTGAGTCAGAGGTCAGATGGGAAGTCGTGAGGCCTGGGGTCCTGTGCAGCTGGGAACTCACTGAGAGGCTGAGACAGTCTGAGCACGTAGTAAGGTGACCAATGGCCTCAGTTGCCTGGGGTGGAGGGGTTTTCTGGGAGGCAGGACTTTCATGCTAAAACCGGGGCAATCCTGGGGAAATTGGTAGGTTGGTCACTCTAACTCGTATGCCAAAGTATTAAATAAGAAGGTTGTTTTTATCTAGAAAACAAGTAGGAAGAGCTCTATGGATTTTTAAGGTGCTGAGAAAACAGCTTCTAGACATATCTCAAAAGCAAAGTTTCTGAAACGTGATCAAGTTGTGATGGAAGGAAATTTGAACCAGAAGACGGCATGGACTTCATGCCCGTGCGGCTTAGGGAATGAGTCTAACCTCTCTGAGCCTCAGTTTGTTCACCTAAAGCATGGAGACGATAGCGCATTTGCCTCACTCACAGGAGTTGCGGTGGCCATCCAAACATAAGGAAATTGGACAGTTTATTCATCAGCAGATGCTCACACATTCCTACAGGATGACTGAAACCCACGGTGAACAATCCTCATGGAATACAGCTCAGGTCATCCTGAAGAATAAGTGGGAGGTCAGCCTCATGGGAAACTCGATATCTCCACACGCAGCTGTCATGCCATGTGGAAACAGTCATGCACAGGGTCCTGTCAACTGGTAGGCTGACCCCGGGTCCACTGACCCCTGACAATGATCAACTGCTTCTGAAGGCTCTGTGATTGAGATTTGTCCCCAGGAACTCAGGGGAAACTATATATTGATGAAAGTGAACTGTCAAAGTCATTTAGAGAACTCATATTCCTAGAATCTGTGTCCCCTCCCTCTGTCTCCCTTTTTGGTTGCAACTGTGACCCGGACTCTGATGTCCCCTAAGGTCCACCGGCCTCCCTCTGGGAACAATCTCCCTATTTGTTACTTTATCATGCACCCGCTCTGCTTTCTTGTGGTAACTTCTGCTGTGGTCTGGACTCAAGTCTACAGGGCTGCCTAGGCAGGTGGACCCAGCCTCTTCCATCTGCCTTTGCCAGAATCAGAGCTGTGGATGGTGGCGCCTTGGAGGCTGGGATTATACATGACTTGGGCTCCAGTAAATACTGTGCACATAAATCTTCTCTTTGGAGGGTTCAGGGATTGGCTGCTAAAGGGCATGTAGAAAGAAGGTTTCTGTGACTTTTTTTTTTTTGAGTTGGAGTTTCACTCTTGTTGCCCAGGCTAGAGTACAGTGGCACGATCTCGGCTCACTACAACCTCCGCCTCCCAAGTTCAAGTGATTCTCCTGTCCCAGCCTGTAGCTGGCACTATAGGTGTGTGCCACCACGCCCGGCTAATTTTTTGTATTTTTAGTAGAGACGAGTTTTCACCATGTTGGCCAGGATGATCTTGATCTCTTGACCTCGTGATGCACCCACCTCTGCCTCCCAAAGTGTTGGGATTACAGGCATGGGCCACCATGCCCAGCCAATGGTTTTTGTGACTTGCAGCTTGTCATGGGGCTTCTAAATTCGTGGCTCTCACTTGAGTGTGCAAAACAGTGCCCTAGAAAGCTTGTAAAAATGCAGTGTCCTGGGTCCTCCATCCCAGGGTTTCTGATTCAGTACAGTGCAAGAATCTGGATTTTTAAAGAAAGCACTGAGTTGCTTCTGATACTGAGAGTCATATTTTATGGAACTTTTAGACAATGAGAATGTGATATTTAAAAGTAATTCAGTGGCCGGGTGTGGTGGCTCACGTCTATAATCCCTGCACTTTGGGAGGCTGAGCCAGGCTGATCACTTGAGATCAGGAGTTTGAGACCAGTCTGACCAATGTGGCAAAACCCTGTCTCTGCTAAAGGTACAAAAATTAGCTGGGCATCATAGCGTATGCCTACAATCCCAGCTACTTGGGAGGCTGAGGCAGGAGAATCACCTGAACCCAGGAGGCAGAGGTTGCAGTGATCAGAGATGGCACCACTGTACTCCAGCCTGGGCAACAGAGTGAAACTCTGTCTCCAAAAAAAAAAAAAAGATAATCGAGTCTTTGGTGCTTTGCTTCAAGGTATTATTGGTGGCTGAGGTGGTCACTGTTTAGAACTGAAACAAGTTCTGAGGTGTGTTTTATTCTGATTGTTTGGATGTTGGTGAAACGGAAAACTGACTCAAGATCTCGGACACTTTTGCAAACATTATCTCTTCTTTCTGACATTCAGGAAAGAGGAGGCAGAGATTCTTATAGTATGCTCATTTTATAGCTGGGGTACTTGGCCAAGCTCCTTGACTTAAAGGAAACCAACACCTGCATGTTATTTTACTATTTCGAAGCGCTTGTCCACGCATTCTGTTACGTGGCCCTCACAGGAAATGGCTGCAGTTAGTATCAAGTCTTCTGCTTCACAGGCAAGGGAGCCTCAGCTCTGAGTAATTCTGGGACCTGCTGGAGGTTAGAGCGAGTGAGTGCTGATGCCGAACTGAACTGGCTGCAGTGGCCCCTGATATCACAGCCTTCAATACTTCCAACTGCCTCTCTCTCTCTCTCTTTTTTTTTTTTTTGAGATGGAGTTTCACTCTTGTCGCCCAGGCTGGAGTGCAATGGCACGATCTTTACTCACTGCAACCTCTACCTCCTGGGTTCAAACGATTCTCCTGCCTCAGCCTCCCAAGTAGCTGGGATTACAGGCATGCACCACCATGCCCAGCTAATTATTTGTATTTAGTAGAGATGGGGTTTCACCATGTTGGTCAGGCTGGTCTCAAACTCCTGACCTCAGGTGATCCGCCTGCCTTGCTCTCCCAAAGTGCTGGCATTACAGGCGTGAGCCACCACACTCAGCCCCGTCTGCCTCTCTAGAGAAGACAGCAGCTCAACTGAAAATGGAACCAAGAGGCCCCGATTGCTGGGAAACAAATGGTGTTTCCAGGCCCACGGACACCTCTGCTCCCACGACTGAAGATCCAGCTATCACATCAGCTCCGTCTCCTTGTCCAGTAAGGGAGGAAAAAACAATGGGTCCTTTGGACTTCCAAGCTCCCAATGGGTCCTTTAGGACTTCCTGGATAAAACAAGGGCAATTGCAACTTAATTTAAATGGACGAAAAAAAGAAAGAAAACAGGAGATACAAGTAACAAGTAGACTTGGATGTCTACAGACATGCCCTCTTGGCTGCTTCTCCACATCCCAGCACGGACTTTCCTGTGTCTGACGCCTTTGTCTCACACCTTCCGGGGCACCCAGGGTGGTGAAGTGGTGAGCTCAGACAGTGGCTGGAATGTATGGGGCCAATGGAGCCCCTCTTCCCACCCTCCTGGTAGGAAGGGGAAGCATGATGAATTTCCTCCTGGGTAAACATCTTCACAGGAAGCATTTATCAAATGTCAACAGGACCAGCAGAGGAGTGTGGGATCAGCCAGGCAGGAATCGCCTTCCCTCCTCCTCTCCCAGGCACAGGCTGTGGGTTTTCTCCTGCGCATTCACACTTTCTTCTGTCTTGGGTCCCATCTTCTCTCAAGCAACTGAGCAGAGGGAGAGGAGGACATACCCTAAAACAACCCAAATTATTTTTTGTTCTTGAATTGTTGATTTATTTTATTTTTAAAAGTTATAACATTATGTATAACAATAAAAACTGAAAATAACCTAAACATCTAACAATGGGGAAAGCTAAGTAAACTGGTAGGACTCTTACGCAGCCATTAAAATATCTGTATTCGGGCCGGGCGCAGTGGCTCGTGCTTATAATCCCAGCACTTTGGGAGGCCGAGGCAGGTGGATCACGAATTCAGGAGTTCCAGACCATCTTCACTAATACGGTAAAACCCAGTCTCTACTAAAAATACAAAAAATTAGCCGGGCGTGGTGGCCTGCGCTTGTAGTCTCAGCTACTTGAGAGGCTGAGGCAGGAGAATCACATGAACCTGGGAGGCGGAGGTTGCAGTGAGCCGAGATTGCGCCACTGCACTCCAGCCTGGGTGACAGAGTGAGACTCCATCTCAAACAATAAAAACCTGTATTCAAAGTTGTTATAACATGACAAATACTTGTGTGATTAAGTGAAAATGGCAAGACAGAAGACTTCATCCACATGATGAGCAGAATTAGATATTTTTAAATGCATAAAAACAGGGCCAGGAAAGATGGGTTAAAAAATTATTAGGGAAGCTGGGTGTGGTGGCTCATGCCTGTAATCCCAGCACTTTGGGAGGCCGAGGTGGGTGGATCTCCTGAGTCCAGGAGTTCGAGACTGGCCTGGCCAACATGGTGAAATGCCATCTCTACAAAAGTATACAAATTAGCCAGGCATGGTGGTGGGCGCCTGTAATTCCGTCTATTTGGGAGGCTGAGACAAGAAAATTGCTTAAACCTTGGAGGCAGAGGTTGCAGTGAGCCAAGATTGTGCTACTGCACTCCAACCTGGGCGATAGAGCAAGACTCTGTGTCAAAAACAACAACAACAACAAAAATTATTAGTAGGGATTCTCTTGTGTGTAGGATAAAATTATGGATAAGTTTTTATTTATTTATTTATTTATTTATTATTTATTTATTTATTTGTTTATTTTTGAGATGGAGTCTTGCTCTGTCGCCAGGCTAGAGTGCAGTGGTGTGATCTTGGCTCACTGTAACCTCTGCCTTGCGGGTTCAAGTGATTCTCCTGCCTCAGCCTCCTGAGTAGCTGGGACTACAGTTGCACGCCATCATACCCAGCTAATTTTTGTATTTTTTGTAGAGATGAGGTTTCACCATGTTGGCCAGGATGGTCTCGTTCTCTTGACATCGTGATCCACCCTCCTTGGCCTCCCAAAGTGCTGGGATTACAGGCGTGTGCCACCGCGCCCGGCCTTCTCTTTTTCTTTTATAATTTCTATACTGCTTGTATTTGTACAGTAGATATTATATTTTTCATAAGTTCATTCTGGTAGGAAGGAAGGAATCTTTTATTTTTGTTTCAAGATCCACATCTCTGAAGAATTAATTAAAACAACTTGTTCAGATAGTTACTGCTCTAGGTGAAGAAAAAGCCACTGGTGGCCCAGCCAGAAAAGAGTAGTTGGCAGGTCCCGGAGAGTTTCCAATGATGTGTAGGGGTCATTTTGGATCCCACCAAGGTTTGAATTGTCATATTAACTGGCCACATGGGTTCAGTCCTACTGTCCTGGGAGCAGGCCCCAGGCCTCAGCTTCAAGGCTCAATAACAGGTCATCTTGCAGGCCTCCATTTCCATAGCCAAGTTCCCTGGGGTAACTGCCACTACACCCCACTCTTTTTAATAAACAGGGTTTCTATCAAGCCGGGCACCTGTAACATAGTTGACTGCCCAGATCCTTGCAGGAAAAAGCTGTTAAGGAAATGTTTGGAAGAGTCACAAGCCCGCCAAGCTGGTATTCCTCCTGCACTGGGCACTGCAGGCTGTGGATGGCGTGGCCATCCACCCTACTTTCAGGAGGATGCATACCTCATACCTCACTCTCCAGCAAGACCACTGATTCCAGGGTCTCTTGTGGACTTTCACACGCCAGCTCCTACAAAGCAGAGGAAAGATGCTGTCCCTCACCACGCCTGCTGTTTCCTTACACCTCCACAACCAGTCATCTTCTCATTTATGAAAGGCAATATGAAGTTGTCCTTAAGCCAGAAGGATTCATATTTCCACTCTGCCAGCCATCAGCTGTATTCTCCTAGGCAAGTCACTTCACCTACTGTGCCCAGTTTCCTTATCTGTCATTCAAACAAATAAATCTGGCTAGGCACAGTGGCTCACGCCTGTAATCCCAGCACTTTTGGAGGCTGAGGCTGGCAGATCACCTGAGGTCGGGAGTTCGAGACCAGTCTGATCAACATGGAGAAACCCTGTCTCTACTAAAAATACAAGATTAGCTGGGTGTGATGGCATATGCCTGTAATCCCAGCTACTTGGGAGGCTGAGGCAGGAGAATTGCTTGAACTCCGGAGGTGGAGGTTGCAGTGAGCCGAGATCATACCATGGCACTCCAGCAAAACTCTGTCTCAAAAAATAAAAATAAATAAAAATAATTAAAAAATCTACTAAGAGTCTGTCTCTGTCCCATGTACTATACTAAGTGCTGGATAAAGATGTTATCACCTTGTAGATTTGTTGTGAGGCTTCAATAAGGCATTTCAGTGAAATACTTAGCAAATGGTCACAGAATAAGTACTTAATTACAGTTAGTGAAGACATTTACTCTGTTTTTATTTCTGTGCTTGTCTTTGGAGGAGAGTGGACTTTGGAAGGATGCAGGAAGCTGTCAAGCCTCTAGCCCTTCTACGCCATCATGCGGAAACACTCTTGTGCTTTTCACTGGCTGAGGGCTGCTGTCTTCCCAGACTTCTCTGTGGATCCAAAGCCCAGTCACTCAGTAGCTCTGTATTTCAATCTTTCCACCAAAAGGCATCGAGTATCCTTTGTGCTGGCACATAGGATAAGTGGAAGATGGAAAGAGGAATAAGAAAGGCAGCACCTGGCCTGGCGCGGTGGCCCATGGCTGTAATTTCAGCACTTTGGGAGGCCGAGGCGGGCGGATCACCTGAGGTCAGGAGTTTGAGACCAGCCTGGTCAACATGATGAAACCCCATCTCTATTAAAAATACAAAAATTAGCCAGGCATGATGGTGGGCACCTGTAATCCCAGCTACTCGGGAAGCTAAGGCAGGAGAATCACTTGAACCCTGGAGACGGAGGGTGCAGTGAGCCAAAAATGTGCCATTGCACTCCAGCCTGGGTGACAAGAGTGAAACTCTGTCTCAAAAACTAAACAAATAAAAAAATGAAAGAAGAAGAAGAAAAAAGAAAGGCAGCAGCCTGTGGCAGCTCACGGAGAGGGAATGCAGAAACAACTGCAGCTAGATGGAACATAGAGCAGAGCAGAGAGTCGCATTCTTCACGGGGAGGAGAGGCCATTTCCAGCTGTGGGCTTGAAGCATGGCTTTGGAAAGTCTTCCTGGAGGAGATGGTGTTTGGATTGTGCTTTGAAGAAAGGGAAGGACTTGGGTGGGTCATGTGGCGGTGGGAAGAAGGGACCTGCCTCAGCTGAAAGCTTATTGCCAAGACAAAGGATACCACTTGAGCCAAAGAACAGAAGACTCTTGGACTCCAGTTTATCAGCTAATTGTGCGGACATTTTCAAGCTTCCATTGCACTGTCAATAATCGTCATGGGCCATTTTTTGTATACATGACGTTGTTTGAATTTCACAAAAATTGAATGAGTCAGACAGAGCACAAATTATGATGCCCACTTTCCAGATGAGCAAATTGTGACTCAGGGTGGTGAAAGGGTTTGACTTCGTCCATGAAGGTGGCCAGTGGGAAGGTGGGCATTGCACTCAGATCTCTGGGCTCCAAGTCCAAAACACATCGTGTGGCATAAGATTGATCCTCTCTGTCTACTCCACCCACTGGCTGTTATAGGTGGTCTTTGGAACCAAAGGAACTTTGAGCTGGTGCCTTGGCCTCAATTGATGTTCCATTCACAATTGCCAGGACTCTGTAATAGCATCTTTAGAGATTCTCCCTGCTTCCGTCTGGTGGCTTCTAATCCATCCTTTCGAATCACGTCTTCTACACAGAGTAACTGCTTTTTTTTTTTTTTTTTTTTTTCATAAGAGAGATTTTGGCTCACTGCAACCTGTGTATCCTTGGTTCAATCCAATAACCAGCCAAAGCCTCCCAAATAGTTGGGATTACAGGCACCCGCCACCATGCCTGGCTATTTTGTATTTTTAATAGAGATGGGGTTTCACTATGTTGGCCACGCTGGTCTTGAATTCCCGACCTTAAGAGATCCACCCACCTTGGCCTCTCAAAGTGCTGGGATTACAGGGATGAGCCACTGTGCCTGGCCCAGAGTAACCTTTCCAAAGCCTAGATCTGATCACTCCATGCTCTTGCTTAAAAACCTTCAGTAGCTGCCCTGCCTTTTTTTGGTACCGTTCCTTACCCAAACTTCTTCCTGTTCTTCTAGGCCCTCCAGGGTCCCTCCTTTCCTCCTGGCCCCTCTCCTCACCTGCCTTCCTTATGCTTCCTGTGTGTGAGACACTGAGTATCTTGCAGTTCCCAAAGTGTTCCAAGATGTCTCCTCATAGCTTTGTGCACACATGGATTCTAGAGCAAGACTACCTGGGTTTAAAATTCATACCCACCACTTATGTAGCTGTGAGACTGAGAATAAGCTCCTTAACATCACTGTATCTCAACTTTCTTATACGTAAAACGGGGATAATACTAGGACCCAATTTGTGGTGTTGTTGAACAGACTCATTGACTTCAGATAACAGATCTAAGCCTGGTACATAGTAGGTGCTTAATAAGTATTGTTGTGGCTGTTCCCTCTGCAATACCAACTTTCCCTGATCTGGTGAACTTAGGCAGGCTCTCTCTGGCTCCCTTCTCTGGTTGCAGCCTCTGGGAAGCCTGCCTTAACTGCCTGAGGCAAGTACCTCCCTCTCTCTTCCTCCTGCCTTCACAGAGGCCTGCACACCTCTTAGGCAGAGAACTTGTCATTTTTTTTTTTTTTGTACTTTAAGTTCTGGGGTACACGTGCAGAACATGCAGGTTTGTTACATATGTATACACGTGCCATGGTGGTTTGCTGCATCCATCACCCTGTCATCTACATTAAGTATTTCTCCTAATGCTGTCCTTCCCCTAGCCCCCACCCCTCTACCCCACAGGCCCCAGTGTATGATATTCCCCTCCCTTTGTCCATGTGTTCTCATTGTTCAACTCGCACTTATGAGTGAGAATATGCGGTGCTTGGTTTTCTGTTCTTGTGTTAGTTTGCTGAGAATAATGGCACATATACACCATGGAATACTATGCAGCCATAAAAAAAGGTGAGTTCATGTCCTGCAAAGGGCATGAACTCACCTTTTTTTATGGCTGCATAGTATTCCATGGTGTATATGTGCCACATTTTCTTTATCCAGTCTATCATTGATGGGCATTTGGGTTGGTTCCAGGTCTTTGCTATTGTGAACAGTGCTGCAATAAACATACATGTGCATGTGTCTTATAATAGAATGATTTATAATTCTTTGGGTATATACCCAGTAATCGGATTGCTGGGTCAAATGGTATCTCTGGTTCTAGATCCTTGAGGAATCGCCACAGTGTCTTCCACAATGGTTGAACCAATTGACACTCCCACCAACAGTGTAGAAGTGGAGAACTTGTCATTTTTGAGAGCTGGGCCCTGTCTGAGTCCTTGTGATGCCTGTCATGCCTAGCCCCGCCCTGACACATAGTAGGTCCTACTGTGAAGCTGTGGAGGGAGTGAACGGCCTGCAGGGCTGCACAGAGGACCTCTCTATGGCACGGCCACCAACATGTGTTGGGTGACTGACCACAGAGACTCCTTTACTCCTTCATTTCCCAGAAATAAAATGGACGACCGGCCTCCTAGCCTGCTGGGGTGTCCCAGACAAGGCCAGACCCTGGAACGTGGGGCACGGGTTAGCAGTGAGTCTTATTGTAGAATATTAGCCCGTTGGCCAGGTCAGGTTCATGCTAGGACTCCTCACTTCAGGCTCCTTTCCACACCCAGTACCTCCAGTTGTATTTGTCATGTCGTGTTCTTTTTCTTAAAGACAGCCCTCCCAACTGTGCAAGCTTCAGACCCCCTCAATCCCGATATGCCCCTGGAGTGAATGCCCCATCCCCTGTCCTTGTAAGTTTCCTCATGCTCTTGGTTTCCCAGCCTTTTGTTCTCTTTGCCCTTCGTATCTGACTCTGAGTCGGGGAGGAGGACGAGGAGAGGAGGCCCATCACACTCTGTCCTCTCCTGGCTTCTCCACACTCCTAGGATGCCTGCAGAGCAGCTGTGAGGAGTTGCCTGGTGTTGCCAAATCTCCTGCAGGGCACCGCCCATCACCCACACCCTGTTATTTCCACAGGGTCTCTCGGGTTCTCAAAACCTCCCTCTTGGTTTTGGCTCTGAACAATGCCCCACCCTTCCCCATATACTCTCTACCCACTGCACCCTGTTTGGTCCAGCCTCCTTGAATGAACCAATTTACACTCCCACCAACAGTGTAAAAGCGAACTTGTCATTTTTGAGAGCTGGCCCGTCTGAGTCCTTGTGACTCTTGGACTTTGGGCTTTCAAGCCTCCTCCTTCCAGGATGTGGCCTCTGGTTCCATAAATTCTGACTGTGGGCAACAGATCCTGCCGACCTGCCAGGCGGGCCTGTGGCTCAGAGCAGGCATATGGCTCAAAAGGCCAGGCCTGTCCCTTGATCAGTTCACTTGTGTGGGAGGAGGGCAGTGGGGTGGGGTAGGGCGGCGTTAGACACATTCAAACCATTTCCTTAGGGAGGAAACGTAATTTTCATAAATACGCTATTTGAAGGCTACGTATATACACCCTTCAGGGTGCATTTCTCAACCCTGGCTGCTCTTGGGAATCACTTGGGGAGGTTTACAATTACGGATGCTTTGGTCCTATCCCAGAAATGCTGTTTCAATTGGTGTGGGGTGCAGCCCAGGTGGCAGGCATTTTTAAAGCTCCCCAGGTGACTCTACTGCACAGCCAAGATTGGGAACTACGACTTCAGGGAGCACGTCTGGTAAACTGAAGGCAGACCAAGGTCCCGGAGCAACGTGGTTTCCGTGTGGGTGCATGGCAGTGCGTGGTTCCTTTGCCTCCCTGATTGGATTTGAAGAGACAGAGCTCTGCTGACTCCTGCACCCGTCCACTGGATGGGACGCGGGCCCAAAGCACCTCACCGTGGGTCACCACCCTGGCTCAGCTCTCCCTTTGGCCTGCCACACAACCCCCCTGGAAGAGAGTTTAGAGTACAAATAGCTCCCGTCATTCTGGCACCCTCTAGGCCCAAGTCAGAGGTCTTGCTCTTGCCAGGCATGTGAGAACAGGGTTCGGGTTCATATTCCAGCCAAGCCCCTGGCACTGCTCCCACACCTGCCCCTCCTCCTGCCTGTTCAGCTCTGTGAATTGCAACCCCTTGGCTGTTCAGCTTCCAAAAGTCACTCCGCCTGGACTCTGCCCTCCTTCCCTCCAAACCCAGTCGGTCATCAAGTTCTGCGCACGCGTCCACTGAACAGGCTGTAAACCTGCCTTCCTCCCTAGTCCCACTGCCCAGGCCCTCCTCTGGCGGCTTTTCTTCCTCCCTAGTGCAATGGCAGCGCCTGCATTCGCTTCTGGGCTGCTCTGCACTGCGATTTTCTCCCTCTATGCTAGATCAGTGTTCCTGTCCTACTGAAGTTCCTCCTCATGCTCTCTCGCTCTGTCTTTCTCTCTTCTCTATGTGCATGTTTCTCCAAGTGATTCAAATCTGAAACTTTCTGGGATTTCCCTCTGCCTAGCACAGTGGTTCTTAAAGTGTCTTGGGAGGACCAGAAGCATCATGATCACTTGGAACTTGTTAGAAATGCAAATTCCCAGGTCCCACACAGGGCCACTGAATCTGGGGCTCTGAGGGTGGGCCCAGCAGCCTGCATTCAAGCGCTCTAGATGAGTCTGATGTGTGGAGAGCTTGGAAGTCACTGGGCTGGACGGTTCACGTCATCCTCCCATGTGAATTGAAAGCTTCCCACATGCACACTGGTCCCAATTTGCCTGTTTCGTCCAATTCCCAACTGTCCCACCTCCCATATCCCTTCCTATGGGACCCTGCTCACACGGTTCTCTCTCCTGGAAAGCTGTTAGCCACTTCCAAGTATTGAAACCTTCAAGATCCAGCTCAAGCATCATTTGTTTTGATGGATCCCAAGATTCCTCCTACAAGAACCATTTTCCTTCCTCCATCCTCCACAGTAGTATTTTCTGCCTCTCTTTTTCTCTCATTAACTCTGTCTCTCTCTCTCTGAAGGGGTTTAGCCTTTAATAAGCGGGGCTCCTTTCAACCTCGACTACACATGAGACTTACTCAAGGAACTTTAAGGAATACTTATAAGCAGGCTACACTCCAAAGCAATCAGGCCAGAATTTCAGGAAGCCTGTCATTGTATATTTCAAAAGTTCCCTTAGATAAATCTAATGTGCCTCTGAGATTAAGACTGTCTCTTCTAAAGTGACCACATGGAAAATCATGATGGGAAGAGATGAATTTAAAGTTAGGAGACACAGGTTCTGCTTGGGGCTCTGTCCCACATTTAATTTGGGGCAAATCACTTCCCCTCTCTTGGCCTCTCTTTCCCAAACTGCAAAATGGGGCATTGTTTTAGATCAGTGGCTCTCAAAGCCAGCCAATGCCTGGATGCCAATCCTAGGGATTCCCACGTGATCTGTCTGGGGAGCAGCCTGGATTCTAATGTGCAGCCAGGGGTGACAACCACGCTGTCAATCTTATCCAAGGGCCATGCCATTGTGTACAATGGTTTACTTTTGGGAGCAAGGATGTCTGTCTCTTCAAATACTTGGACTTCTTGGCCCCAGCATCTATTAATCCTTCTTCCTCCTTAGTTAGAACCTCAGACCTGGTTCAGTGATGCTGAGGCATGTGAAGTGTCCTTATCTGATAACATAAGAGCCAGGGATATTGTGAGCCTACCACAGGCAGCCTGGTTGGGTGTGTTTGGCCAGGGTGGCAGGAAGTGGATTAAGGAAGGACCAGATGAAAATGCTTCCCAGAGGCCTGGCAGGGGGTCACTGGAAGGGCTCCTTCTGAGCTCCAAACACCACCATGTGTGGGGGGTGGGTTTTCCTTCGAGGCTGGGTCAGGCAGGGTCGTATGTAAAGGGCAGATGTGAAAAGAGACCTTGTAAAGTGGCAGAAGATGGGACGCACCCAGGAAAGTTGAGTTCTGAAACTAGATAAGTCAGTCTGCAGCCTGGGGTAGGCAGGATGACCCAGCAGTGGCCAGGGGCCAGGTGCAGGGGCAGAGGAAACAGCTGCTTATTTAAGGGGTGGGGGTGGGGGTGGGGAAGGGAAGTAGAATGCTTACAGAAGCGTTCTCTCTGATGAAGGTGTTACTGATCCCTGGAGACACCCAGCAGCCATCTACAGCAGGCTTCTCTGTTTATCTGCATGCCACACCATCCCGTTTCCCTAGAAAGGAGAGCCCTGAGCAGAGACCTTCCACCTCGGATCCAGGAGAGTGAAATAAACACTCCCCCAAACCATCATCCTCCCTCAATCCCTCCATCCCCAATGCCCCCACCCCCCAGCTCATGATTAACTCTTTTCTTCCTCTGTGCTTTGCCATACTGCCGCCTACCCCATAAGGATTCCTTCCCCTACAGATGAGCTGGTTTCTAAGTCCAACTGCCCTGGGAGGTGGGAGGGCGCTGTGTTTTGCAGTGAGAGGTGATGTTGGCTTAGAGAGATCCGAGTTGTTTTGCAGATGGGAAAACAGTCCTGGGGGTGCGGTGTCTGGCCTGGGCCAGCCCAGGGCGCCAGGACAGAGGTCAAGCCGTCTGTCTGCAGCTTGGAGCACTAGACCATGCTTCCTGATGACTTTACAGTCTAAGCCATTGAGGAAGAAAAAGCACATGGAAAAGGAGCTTTGTTTTGACTTCTTGACGCTGGCAAGGACCGGTTCTCCCTGCTGGGAAGATGAGAATGTCATAGGGCTGTGGCTGTGACGTGTTTTCACCCCATACTCCCACCCTGGGTGGTGTCTGGTGAAGCCTGAGAGAAGGTAATTCTCCAAGGTTAAGACTCCTGGGGTTGCTCCAGGCAAATAAAGTTTTTGAGCTTGCATGTTGGTCAAATAAAGCTTTGTGGTCCCAAGGAGGGAGAGAAGATTCAAAAGCCACCCACCTGGAAGGCTCATGATGGCTTTGGAGGTGTCACCCCTTTGCAAGGCCAGTTTTTTGGTTGCCTTCAAGGTCAATGAATCAGAACAGTCTGAATTCCATGTGCCCTGGCAAGGCTGGGCAGGGGCAAAGGGTCATGTGAGGAAGAACAGGCGTGAACGAGGTGGAACCTGGCGCTGCCCTTGAGGTTGGCCCCAGCACACGGTACAAATGGGAAAAGGCAGAGGAATGTTTCCAGACCCCCAAATTATAAAGTACTCAGAGAATCACAACGTTGGAAGGGACCTTAGACTAATTTAGTATCTACTCCACTCAGATGGCCCAGCCTGCTGGCTTTACAGATGAGAAAACCAAGGTTCTGGGATGTGTGGTGATGGGTTCACGGTCCTCCAGGGAGTGGAGACAGGTCTAGGTTGAGCTCTCCAATGCTCAGCCCCAGGCACTTTCTTTGGGTCCCTGGCTGCTTCCAGTCTTGCAACAGGACTCTGTGCTCTTTGGCTCGCTCTCAACGTCCCCGACCTCTGGAGGGCCATCCCCAGTGCTGTGATTTTTGACAAATCTGTTAACCACGCTGTCGCTCAATCCAAGCCAGCTGGGAAGCCAGGCAGGACTCATAGCTCCTGGGAAGCCATCTGAGGCACCCTCTGACCCTTCTCTGCCAAAAGCCCCACAGCTGGGAAAGAACTGACTGGGGAGAGTTTGAGATGGCTTGGCAACACCCTGATAAAGGCTTGGCCTGTGCACACCCCACTCCCCCCACCCAAGAAAACCCCCAAACTAGGAAGAATGTAAAGAAGAAAAATCCTAAATTATGAGCCTTCACAAGGAGATTTTCACTGGTTCCTTTCTGCACCAATTAATAGGATTGGTTTTCAGGAAAAAAAAAAAAAAAAAGGTAGGAAAAGGATTGTTATGAGACCAGATATGGTGACTGCCCCAGGAGAGAATGAACCAAGAAACTTGCAAATGGCATCGAGTAAGGCTGCCCACAGAAACGCATGGAAGAACCCACAGTTCAACATGTTATTACTTTTTTTTTTTTTTTTTTTTTTGAGACGGAGTCTTGCTCTGTCACTTAGGCTAGAGTGCAGTGGCGTGATCTTGGCTCACTGTAACCTCCGCCTCCTGGGTTCAAGCTATTCTCCTGCCTCAGCCTCACGAGTAGCTAGGATTACATGTGCCCAGCTAACTTTTGTATTTGTAGTACAGACGGGATTTCACCATCTTGGCCAGGCTGGTCTCGAACTCTTGACCTTGTGATCCACCTGCCTCAGCCTCCCAAAGTGTTGGGATTACAGGCGTGAGCCACTGCACCTGGCTACATGTTGTTACCTTTTTTTTTTTACCCCAGAGAATTTTAAAGTGGCAGATCCCTAAGGACTATTCTTTCCCCCAGTAGAGGAGGGAAAATGTAGATTCTGAGTAGGGAGGCTATTGTCTCCGGTCAAGCAGCAGGGAGGTGTGCACGGGGTTAAGAGAAACTCTGCCCAGGCTCAGTGGCTCGCACCTGTAATCCCAGCACTTTGGGAGTCTGAGGCGGGTGGATCACCTGAGGTCAGGAGTTCGAGACCAGCCTGGCCAACATGGAGAAACCCCGTCTCTACTAGAAATACAAACTTAGCCAGGCATGGTGGCAGGTGCCTGTAATCCTGGCTACTTGGGAGGCTGAGGCAGGAGAATCATTTGAACCAGGGAGGCAGAGGTTGCAGTGAGCTGAGATTGCACCACTGCACTCCAGCTTGGGTGACAGAGTGAGACTCTGTCTCAAAAACAAACAAACAAACAAACACTCCAGGTTCGTCCCTCCTGTCTGGGGCTCAGCTGTGCCACGTGGGCTGTTTGCACAGGTGGAGATCAAGGCCATAGGTCTGTGTTGCCGAAGTAGCCTCTGCTGGCAGCCTGCCAGGTGAAAGCATTGGCCAGACCCTTGGCCTGATACTAGGCTAGTAATGAACTTCTGTGGCTGATGGAGCGCCTTTTGAGCTCCAGATGGGAGGTGAGCAGAAGTCACCAATCCTGGGATGTAGTACAATCCCAAGTCTTTCCAAGAGTCACCTGAAGTGAAGTGCACAAGGAGGAGAGCACTGTGCCACCTGAGGCTCCCTTTAACATCCTGGAGACACCTCTTCAATAATGGAGCTCAGGCAGCTGATGGGCAGGCTCAGGCAGAGCACCTGGGACTTACCAGGTGCACTGGGATGAGACTCATGCGCAAGAGAGGCTTGGAAGCAGACTGAACAGAGAACGTTCAGAAGGAGTGTGGTGAATATATAGAGGTGATGGGTCACTCTGGCCGGTTGTCAGCATGAGACAGGTCCTGGCTGTAGAGGGGGAGGGCTGCAGGTGCAAGAAGGTATAGGCAGCTAGGACTTCCTCTGCCCCACCCAGCAAGTGACCAGTGTTGTCAGGGTCACAGAGCTCAGAGGTTAAGAATGCAGGCTTTGCAGTCAGACAGGAGGTCCTGACTCAGCCTCTTCCTGGCTGTGTGAACATGGACGAGGTTACTTAACTCCTTTGAGCCTTAGTTTCCTCATTAACTGGGTGGAGATTAAAGTACCTAAATCATAGGTCATGGTGAGAATTCAATACAACAACATATATCAAATATTAATCATGGTGCCTGGCATTCAACAAAAAATTGTTATCATTATTACTTTTTTTTTCTTTCGGGTATTATTTTCAGACCTCATGAAGCTGCTGGCTTATAGAACAGGAGTCTTCCTGTTGGTAGCCAGGAGAGGTATATACAAGAGGGCCAGGACAGATTCTGCAGCTCCATTTTGTGGGCCATCACCTGTCTTTGTCCCTTTTTACTTCAGCAGGGTATGTGGGAGCTTGGTTACACAAAGTCTTACAAACGCTTCCAAAGCACAGAGGCTTCCTCCTTCTCAGGATGGGGCTGGAGATGAGGTCCCCCATTCCCTGCTCTTGCTCAAGGCATTCTTACCAAGCTTCTCTCTCACACCAGTTCCTTACAGCTGGCCTTATAGTGTGAAAAAGGGGCCCAGACAGCTAAAGTCAGATCTGGCCAGGCAAATCCTTGAGGTCCCAGAATGCTCTGCCCAGAGCCAGGCGTCCTCATGCTGAGGCGGTGGGCTTACCGACCTGGGTGTTTCCTATGGGAGATATGTCGTCCCAGAGGTAACTCCTCCTAGGGGCCTATGGATTCTCCCTCAGGCTCTGAGCTGTGCTGCACCCGTAGCTGCTGATGTACATGAGGATTAAGAAAATGCTACACTCTGAGGTAGCCTTAGGGAGGGTCTAGACATCTACATCACCTCTGAAGGTGGCTCATGAATCAGAGCAAGGATTTGAACAGTATTTCCACAGGTCAAGGGGCAACTCTCTTCTGCCCAATCCCCCCGCAGATCTTGGTTTCATCTCAAAATAAATGTTAAACCAAGATTTCAAGAAGAACCGAAGGGAAGGGAGCAAATTATGGAGCAATTGTAGGTCTAGGTCTGAACCTGATTCAATGAGTCCTTAAAACAAACTGTGGCAGAGACTACTAGCAGCCAAGGCCATCTTGTTCTTGCCTTCCTCATCACCCATACAGATTATATTTCCCATACTCCTTTGCAGCTAGACATGGTCATGTGACTGAGTTGCAGCCAATGGAACATGAGTAGGAGTGATGGATACCACCTCCAGGCCTGGCTCATCAAAACGTCTCAGGTTTATGCCCATGTGTTCTTTACTGTGTTAGGCGTATAAAGATAATGAACAGGGTAAAGCTGGGTGTTATAATGACAGTGTTCATCCAGCCTCGATCCCTGTGGACCTGAGTGGAGGAGAGCCCCTAGGCTGGCTCATTCACTGGCTCAAAAATAATAATAAGACTAAGAAGTAAACATCCATTGTATACTTGGATTGTTATGAATTTTGGGGTCCGTTTGCTACAGGAGTGCACTATACTAACTCATAGAGGATCACACCTTTGAGCTAGAGAGACAGCCCCTAGTTCTTGTCCTCTATAAGTCTATCAAGTCTATTTTATTATTATTATTATAATATATATATGTATGTATTTTTGAGACAGAGTCTCACTTGTTGCCCAGGTTGGAGTGCAGTGGCATGATCTCAGCTCACTGCAACCTCTGCCTCCCAGGTTCCAGCGATTGTCCTGCTTCAGCCTCCTGACTAGTTGGGATTACAGGCGCCTGCCATCATGCTTGACTAATTTATGTATTTTTAGTAGAGACAGGGTTTCACCTGTTGGCCAGGCTAGTCTTAAACGCCTGACCTCAAGTGATCTGCTCACCTCAGCCTCCCAAAGTGCTGGGATTACAGCCATGAGCCACCATGCCTGGCTCTATTCTAAGTATTCACAGTAATTATGTTCTATTATATAAAGTGGTTATGAGCATTGATTTAGCAAAACTGAGCCATTGCTTTTAGGGGAAATACAGGCTTCAGTTTCTGTGAACCGATAGACACAATATTTTTGTTAATGAGCAATATACAAACTTGTTTTGTGGGTATTTCTGCTTTAAGACACCATATTTAAATATATTGTTGGTTTGTTAACAATGAACTCATAGCAACAGCATTATAACTCTGCCTGAATGAAACTTATCTAACACACATATGATTTTCTCCCAAAGGCACATCGCAGCCTTTTTGCATTTAAAACACTAAATGACACATCAGGAGTCTGCTTGGGGACCGTTTTAAACAGTTAAACCAAGAAAAGCATAAAAATGCAAAAAATGTGGCATTAAATAGACTG
Source organism: Alouatta caraya (assembly GCA_963575295.1). Taxonomy (NCBI): domain Eukaryota; kingdom Metazoa; phylum Chordata; class Mammalia; order Primates; family Atelidae; genus Alouatta; species Alouatta caraya. The sequence continues at coordinate 36,955 of CAUYUD010034264.1, forward strand.
CAAAAAGGACACTTGTTTACAGTATGATAGCCAAAACAAGAAGGCAGGGCATCGCCTTGCTTGACCTCAGCTGGGAATGCATGCATCGTGGGCAGCAAATATTTCACCTTGTGTGTGCCTGTCCAGGAATTACCTTGAAAGAGCCACTGAGGGAGGAGATGGAATTCAACTATGGAGGTGGGGCTTCGACCTGAGTACTTCCTATGGGAGATACGTGGTCCCAGAGGTAACCCTTCCTAAGGGCCTGTGGGGGGATTGAGAGGAAGAGAGTGGCCCCTTGACCCATGGAAATACCATTTAAATCCTTGTTCTGATTCTTGAGCCACCTTCAGAGGTGATGAAGATGTCTAGCCCCTCCCTAAGGCTACCTCAAAGTGTAGCATTTTTTAAATCCTCATGTTCTGGACCAAATTGAGGAGTAGCTAAAGCAGGTCAGGAGCAGAAGCACCTCCCCATGAGACACACCCGCCAGTGTGCCCTGTCAGTTTCTCTTGCCATGGCGACACCCAAAAGTTACTGTCCCTTAGCATGGCAACCCTAGAGTTGCCACTCTCATTCTAGAATTTTCTTCATAAACCATCCCTTAATGTGCATATAGTTAAAAGTGGGTAGAAATATGAGTGCAGAACTGCTTCTGAGCCGATACTCTGGGCACACAGTGTATAGGGTATTCCTGTTCTGCAAAAAGCAGTACCTCTTCTGCTGTACATTGCTGCTTCAATCAAAGTTGCTGTTTAACGCTCCGGGCTCACCTTTGAATTATTTCCTGGATGAAACCAGGAACCCTAATGGGCTAAGCCTCAAGTCTGGGGCTTGCCTATCCTGCACAACCATCAGTATGGACTTCCGGGGTTACAAATAGCTGCATTTGCAAATATGGAATCCATGAATGATGAAGACAGACTATCACTGGGTACCACCGGAATTCTCTGACCTGGTATCTTCGTAGGAAAATCCTGACTAGTAAGGAGGGTTGGGAGCAGGTGGATTGCCGGAAGTCTTAGGCTAGTACTAGGAATATAGGGTGTGGTGTAGAGACCTGTGTGTGGCTCCCAATGGGTCAGTACCTGCTGCCTCTGCTAGTACTGCTCATGCAAGAACACCTTTGGTTGAAGGTAGCACTACGGTCTGGCCATCAGGCCGCAATTAATTTCAAAGTGATGGAGACTGGCGGGATCCAGGATTACCAAGCTCTTGGCAGCTGCTTTTTAAGACAAGACCAAATCATGAGATGATTTTTAGTCACATGAATGCACCATGTGACTCTCTGACTTCAAGGCTTTGTACCTATTGTTCTCTCTGTGTGGAACTCCACACCCTTTCTCTTCTTTTTCTTCTTCCTATCATATTGCCTGCCTTCCACCCATCAAATCTTGGTCCGTTCTTCCACATTTAGATTCCGAGTTGGCCAGGGTTTCACCTGTTAGCCAGGCTAGTCTCAAACTCCTGACCTCAAGTGATCTGCTCATCTCAGCCTCCCAAAGTGCTAGGATTACAGGCATGAGCCACCATGCCTGGCTCTATTCTAAGTATTCACAGTAATTATGTTGTGATCACTTGGATGAAGTCGTCCAGCTCTACGTCTCTCAGTATCCAATGTTTCCTCCAGTTCATGGTATTAGGTAATTTTCTCTCTCCCTGACTGAACTTTCAGTAAACTCCATAAGGGCAGGAACTGAATCTGTTATTGTATCCCAAAGAAAACTGCCTTAAATAAGGATGATGTATGTTGACTCTCAGAAATAAATATTTTAGAGAGTCAGTCTCAACATCGTTTTAGTTCAGTAGCTTGGGGATGTAACCAAGGACCCAGTTTCCTTTGCTCTCTCTGCTCCGCCTTCTGTGTGTCAGCTTTGCCCTAAGACAGGCTCCTACTTTGGTTATATGATGTCTGCTAAAAGTCTCCAGGATACTTGCTTGGCTGCTCCAGGTGCTGAGAAAGAAAGACAGCAGATTGTTCCTCCTCTGACCATCCAACAGGAGTCCTGGGTTTTTGTCCGACTGCATGATCCGAAGTCATATGCCTACCTTTGAACTGTAGAAAGACGAAATGGATTACCCATTAATCTAAATGATTAAGTTAAATCCTGGAGATAGGATGGGATCAATTGTCCAAGACTGGCATAGCTGCTCTGAAGGAGAGGAGAGAGGGGATGGGTTGAGGAGGGCAACTGTAGTATCTTATAGAGTGAGGGTGGCAGGAGGAAGGACTGAGGGCAGGAAGGCCCCTGAGAGAGCATGTCCCAGAAAGGGATCCTAGGCAGGTTACTAGAGAAGGGTCTCAGATTCACATGGACCAAGAGTGAAGCCATTTACTTCTTACTGAAGTGGAAGAATTTGCAGCAAGGCAGGCACTACTTTTAGGATGAGGGTCGAAACAGAGCTAGAACACATCTATCAAGGGGAAGATGGCAACATGAGATGAGGTGGGAGAGTTGGGGAGCAACCAAATGAGGCAGAATTTTGGAGGCCATTTCAAAATGTGGGGGGTTAAACATGAGAACCGAAGAAGCAGCTTCAACTTCTGCACTGTGTGATAGGAATGTTGCTCATCTCTCAAATCCTTTCCTGTTAACACCACCACCGAGTAATAATAATAATAATAATAATAATAATAATAATAAAATAGGGCAGCTTCTCAGATGTGTCTACAGACTGATTGCCAGGTCTTCAATTCTTCAAGAGAAGTGACTGTTTAAGACCAGGCTTCTCAAACTGGGATGCATGGTCTCCTTTGGGAGTGGTGGCCCACGGAAGCACGTTACACCACAGGACAAACTTGGTATGTCTTCATGGGATATATTTACTTAGTGGTAAGTAATTTAAAATATTTGGACAGTAAAACAGAGAGACATAATGAAGCTATAGGATATAAATTCTGTATGCTTTTTTTTTTGAGATGTACTCTTATTCTGTTGCCGAGGCTGGAGTGCAGTGGCACGATCTTGGCTCACTGCAACCTCTGCCTCCCAGGTTCAAGCTATTCTCATGTCTCAGCCTCCCGAGCAGCTGGGATTACAGGTGTGCACTGCCACGCCGGGCTAATTTTTCATATTTTTAGTAGAGAAGGGTTTTCACCATGTTGGCCAGGCTGGTCTCAAATTCCCGACTTCAGGTGATCTGCCCGTCTCAGCCTCCCAAAGTGCTGGGATTACAGGCATGAGCCACTGCGCCCGGCCTCTGCGTGCATTTTTAAGCTCAATGTTAGGCTTTAGGTAACGTTTGACTTTGGAGGTAGGTGAGAGGGAGGTTGGGGTGGGTGCATAGAATATTCAAAACCCTTTCTGGCACATATCTGGGGGTCTGAGTTCATTTTCCTCTGCACTTGGGGTACATTGGGGGAAACAAAAACCACCAGCTTCCATGGGCAGAGCCACTGATGATTGAGCTTCAGGGCTGGGCACTAACGCCACTCTTTTATGACACCACAATACCACACTCCAGGTTGAGAGGCAGGTCCCTCCTCCCTTCACCACATAATAATAAGAACCTCAGGGACCTTGGGCAGGTAATAATGGCCCTTGGATCTATCAAAGACAGAAACGTCTGCATTCGGTGAAACCTGTGCTCCAGCTAAGTTCTCTTACAGTGAGCTAGGTGCTAGAGCCTGCCCAGTCCCAAACACACGCCATCTGAACCTCTGGCTATGACCCAAGTGAAGGGTGGGGATGGTGTCTGGGGTCTGTCTACGCACCCTGCCTGTCACTAGCTTCTGTGCAGTAAGGTTATGTTTGTTTGAGGTCGTTGCCATTTTCCTTTCTTCCTCTCCCTTTTCTTTTTTATAAATCTCTGTTCTTGGCATCCTTTTCCCCTTTACCAGTACACTTTCTGTTCTCTGCATTTCTTCTAGACAATGGGTGCTAAGCTTTTAATTGCTGTGCTTTTTCTCCAAGTGCCCACTCAAATCAGGAGGGACGAGTCTACTTGGTTATTCAATGAGATTTTGGCCCTGAGAGCTATAAGGAGGTGAAAGGATTTGGAATTCTTGTTCTTTTTTTATGAAGAAATTTCTCTGTTCTTCCATGGGTCGTTCTTTTTTTTTTTTTTTTTTTGACGGAGTCTCGATCTTGGTCGCTTGAGGATGTAAGGCTGAGTGCAGTGGCGTGATCCCGGCTCACTGCAACTTCCATTTCCTGGTTTCAAGTAATTCTCCTGCCTCAGCCTCCCGAGTAGCTGGAACTACAGGTACGCACCACCATGCCCAGCTAATTTTTTTGTATTTTTAATAGAGACAGGTTTTCACCATGTTGGCCAGGATGGTCTCGATCTCTTGACCTCGTGATCCACCCGCCTCAGCCTCTCAAAGTGCTGGGATTACAGGTGTGAGCCACCATGCCCGGCCCCATGGATTGTTCTTAAATGATCAAGCTCTGGGGGTGATTAACCACTTGGTATCTGTCAGTGTTTGAAACATCCTGGCTGTGCTTCAGCAATGGCCTTTCCTGATTTGTGTTTTGAAATTCGACAGAGTGGCCTCTCTCCCACAAAGTGGGACCTATTCTGTGTGTACCTGAGAGAGGAAGGAAATGTCAGACAGGTGGAGTTATGAGAATTACACAGAGGAAACAGTCAAAACGTCATTGCATAACGAATTCAAGTGTAATAGAAATTAAATAACTTACAGTGAGCCATTTTGCATTTATGTACCATGTTTCATCTGACCATGGAAAACATGAATCTTTTCAGGTCCCTGGTCTGGTTTGTGCTAGGAGTCCTGCCTATGTTTTGTTTTGTTTTTTTCACTTCTCCCTAAGGCAGAGGAAGAGTAACCGACTTATTCGAGTTTGTACAATAGCGCCTCAGTTTTGAGAGAAGTTGCTGTTGGTGTTATTTTCAGGCCCTCTGGACAGGAGAAAGGGCTGGAAAACAAAGATCACTTTTCTCTGGCCAAATGGAGTCACCCAGCGAAGTACCTTCCCGATGGGCCAGCTCTTTCAGGTGAGCCCATCAATTCAGTTCAGCAATATGAGAACAAAACAAAAAAGACCAGTGTGACCTGTGCTTTCCACATGTTTCTAGTGAGAGGCAAGGGTGTGGCATGGCCTTTGCCCATGGGATCTCTGACTGTTGGCTCAGGAATTTTTCCAGTTTATTTTATGAATGCTGCTGAACACTTGCAGGACGTATTTCAGGGGTCGAAGGCAGGTCTTTGAAGGTAATGGTGTCAGAGTTTGGGGATAACATGAAAATGCCAGCAACATTTAGGAAGAGGGGGTGGGGTGTATTCCGTTTGGTGATCCTTATTCTTCTGGATCCCAATTCAACTTTGTCTATGGAATAAATTAAATGCTTTTGGATGCTAAATTTCTATCACTTAAGGGTCTCACTTGATAAGGTTTATGGAGATCACTTGATCTCTCTATGAATGCCTATGTATGCATGTATATATGTATGCATGTATATATGTATAATTTACATCTAATCTAGTTCCACAAGAGATGTTAGGGGTCTTACAACAAATATTTTAAGTGAAAACCAAAGATCAAAAACAATGGAAAAAGAGAGAGGAAAATGTACTTCAAGTGGTAATAAGTATAGCCACTACGATTGAGTATGAGTTTTAACCCTAAACCCACACCAAAACAGAGAAGGCAAACTGAGCAAGTTATGTTATACGTTTTGTCTGGTAGAAAGAAAGAAGTGAGAAAACTTGTCTAGGACCGCATTGCTTTCTGAAATAAATTTATATTAAAGACCTAAATGCAAAGCACATGGGAAAACACAATGACTATATTTTTCGCAGCACTTTTGCAACAAATGCTGCTGCTGCTGCGTGTGTGTGTGTGTGTGTGTGTGTGTGTGTGTGTGTGTGTGTAGTGTGCAGGGAGGGGGGGGCAACTGTGGCATTTCACCACTCTCAGGAATTCTCTTCTGTCCTCCATTTCCCTTTGAGGATGAGGGGTTTAGGGTGGATTGGGTACAGGCAGGCAGGTGTCTTCATTACAGTTTTTGGTTGCAGGCACTCAAAACGGTGTCTGGCCAACTTAAGCAGGAGGGGAAGCCTTTCAGAGGATGGAGTGCTAGAACCAGTCTTGGTTAACACCCAGCATCCAGGCAGCAGGTCCCGGAGGACCATCCCTTGAGGGCTCAGCAGCTGATGGACAGCCTGCAGCTCTTCCTTCCGATCTCACTGTGCCCACGACAAAGTCCCAGAATAAGTTGAGGCAGCAAAGCTTGGGTCATATGGCAGCTCCTTGGGTAGGGGATATCAAGGATCTGGGACAGCCCCACTGAAACTGCACACAGCAAGGACAGAGAAGTCCCCTAAAAGAAATTGGAATGCCGTTATCAAAGGAAGGACTTAGTTCCAACAGGGTACTCTAACTCCAGCCCAGGATGGTTTTGCTTAAAGAAATTCTGTGATTCAAAAGTAAAGCTGCTTTTCACAGGATTCTGTTATCTGAGCTATCCTAGTGATGTTTTCATGCTTAACCGACCTGACGATTGTCCAGTGATCAACCCAAAAGCCTGCAGAATAAGTATGTTTTGTCATCTGGAAAGGGATCCTTTATTCCTGGGCCTGCTGTGACAAATGACCACAAACAAGGTGGCTTAAAACAGCAGACATGTGCACTCTCACAGTTCCAGAGGCCAGAAATCAGAAACCCAGGTGTGCACAGCCCATGCTCCCTCAGAAGCCTCTAGGGAAGAATCCTTCCCTCGCTCTTCCTAGCTTCTCATGGAAGCCAGCAATCCTTGGCCTGTCCCGGGACCTTTCCAGTCTCTGCCTCCCTTGTCAACATGGCTTCTTCCTTGTGTGTCTGTGATTTCCCACGGCACTTCCTTCAGTGTGTGTTTCTTTTCTTAAGGACATTAGATTTAGCGCCCACTTCAATCCAGTATGACTTCATCTTAAAGTATATTTTAATTACATTTACAAATACTCCGTTTCCAAATAAAGTCACATTGTAAGATTTTAGATAGACAGGCGTATTGAACGATACTACTCAGCCTCATACAGGCAGAGAATGGAGTTTGCTCATCTAGTGATTGAGGAAGTCAGGTTTAGATACAAAAAAAAATGGGTCTGATCTGGAATCCATCAAGAAAGAAGTTTTCTTCACTGAAAATTAACATGGACTTCTTTTTGTCTGACTCAAAAAATGTTAAATGTGCTTGGATTTTAAAATAGGAAAAAAGAGGCTATTATAAGATTCTTAGAGGCCAGGTGTGGTGGCTCACGCCTGTAATCCCAGAACTTTGAGAGGCTGATGCGGAGGGATCATTTGAAGTCAGGAGTTTAAGACCAGCCTGATCAACATGGTGAAACCCCATCTCTACTAAAAATAGAAAAATTAGCTGGGTGTGGTGGTGGGCGCCTGTAATCCCAGCTACTTTGGAGGCGGAGGCAGGAGAATCGCTTGAACCCAGGAGGTGTGGAGGTTGCAGTGAGCCGAGATTGCGCCATTGCACTCCAGCCTGGGCGATAAGTGAAAAATTAATCTAAAAAAAAAAAAAAAAGATTCTTACACTAGACCCCAAGTTTTCAAGACTTAGTGTTTAGGGAGTCCAACATGGAGTCAGTTTAAGTTGCTTTGTCATGAGAGGAGAAATGATGTTTTCCTTTGGACAAGTTAATAGCTTGGAGCAGGGCTGTCCTAGACCTTAAGTGCCCCCATTTGTCTCGGTTGCTGTGTTGTCCCTGTGGCTTCAGGCCTATTTTTGTTTTTGTTCTGCCCCTTCTCACTTTCGTTTGCTCAAATTTATAGCTGACCATAACTTGAGTTACTTTAAAAGAAGAAAAGAAGGGGTCTGGTCTCTATGGGAGATTCAGAAAGAGAACAGGAACTCAGAAACACGACACGTGCGTCCCTCTCAGCTTTTCCACTCACTCTTGGCCACGGGCTAAGTCACATCTTTGTGATTAGCCCATGGCAACCCCCAGGCATGACCATCGAGACCTCGCTGGGTGTCAACTCAGCTATTTTTTCTACTCTCACGTAAACCAGCAGTCATATGGAGAAACGCAGTATTTTTCTTGATGCAGGTCTGGCCTATAGGACTAGGGTATGGGGTTTTGAGCAGTGAGTTTGGGATGGTGGACAAGGGCCAGATGGTCAGCGTGAGTGAATGCCATGCTAAACATGGGCCTTACCCAGGAGGCTACTCTTTCTCAAAGTGTGGTGTCCGACCACATCCATCAGAATCCTTGTGGATACATGTTGAAAACGTAGATTCCTGAGCTCCACCCCAGACCTCCTAAACTGGAATTCAGGGAGTGCCTAATACATGTGCATTTTTTGTAAGCACCCCAGGAAATTCTTGTGCAAACTCACATTTGAGAACTACTACTATAAGCAATATGAGTTTGGCAGGTGGTAGCAGGCTGGTGTTTTAGCAAGAATGTTTTGATATGGGAAGAGGCGAACAAAGCTAGGAGGCTGCTTAATAATCCAGCATTTTAACAAAACACTTAATATTATGCTCACTCTGTGCCAAGCACTATTTTAGTTACTTTAAAAATATTGGCTTATTCAATTTTCATAAGTACCCTAGGAATAAGTTCTATTATTATCTTCACCCTCTGGATGAGGAAATTGAGGCACAGAAACTTGCTAAGATGAAAGGGGTGGTGATCTATTGGAGGAGGGACTTGAGGAAGGGGACACCAAGTATAACCAGGAGGGTGATGGAACCATTAAACAGAACCGGAAGGTGGAAGGTGTCCTGTGCTTCTGTACCCATGTTAGCAGTATCTTCCCCTGTCTGTTGTGAGCTTTTTCAAGATAGGGATGCTGGAATCACTCATAGCTTCCAAATTGCAGTACATGTCAGACTGCACAAGCACCAGACTCAAAACTGGGGGTCAAGTTCCTAGAATCAGCTGTTAATAACTTGCTGTGTGGTAGATTACTGACTGTCACTTTCTCCATCAGTAAAGTGAGGGTGTTGGGTATGTGATGTTTCTCCCACTGTAAAATGGACAAGGCCACAGGGCTGCACAACTCCAGGGTGGGGATGGATGAGCATCCACTTGGCTCTCCCAAAGTTGATGTGAGCAATGCAAACTGGGATTGTACAAGAAGGGGTTGCGGAAGAGGAGGACGGACCACAGGAGTAGCTGCTGGGGACTGAACGAGTTAATATAGGTAGTGTTTAGACTATGCCTGGGGCTTGCAAGTGTTGGCTGTTATTGTTATTACCTCTAGATTTCTTTCAGCTTGAACATCCAGTGTCAGAGATCCTTTGATGCCCTCCTCGCCTGAGACAGGAATAGTGGATTCGAACTTGAAGGGTAAAAAGAGTCTACAGGGAGACAATTTTCTGTCTTCGGTAGTTGCTCCTCCTACCCAGTTACCTCGACTCAATTCCTTTGGCCCTGTTTCTAGCATCTTCTTGACCAGAAATTCCTCCCTCCCGGTAAGTAAGGAAAGCACAGGCCTTGGCAGAGGTTGACATGTCCAGCACCGTCTCTGCTGAGCTGGCCCTGCCTCTGTAGATGGTCAAAGTCAAACGTGGACAATGCTTTTCTTCATGGAGGCTGCTTTGCCTAATGTTAAATGTCATGGCTGGGGTGTGTATACACTGTTGCAAGAAGCCTGGAGAAAGGGAGATGGGTGTTCTCAAGCCACCTCTGTATAATGATTTTATTTTTAAAAATCTAAAGAAAATATTTTCTGCTATTCCTAAACAATATTAATCAGGCAAAGCCACTTTGATCCATTTTTCTGAGCACACTTAAACCTGGAAATGTTGCCTTCCGAGAAATTTCAAGGAAATCAGTTTCTTATTTTTTATTCATTCAACCAATTTTTATTAAGTGTTTATTTACTATGCATGGAGATAGGTTAACATGTCAATGACCCTGTATGCTATTTACATAGATCTGAGGTAAGACTGGTTTTGCAATCCTCTACAGCACACTCACTTAGCTGCCTCTGTGAGCCTCGGTTTTCTAGTCTACCTCACAGGGATGTTCTGGGGTTCAAACGTTTTATTAAACATCATGGATAACACATGTAAGTGGGAAATGTCAATACTAGGAATGTGCTGTCAGGGCAAGCATTAACTCTGCAGATAACCTTACAATTCTTTCTGGTTAATGACACATTTAGGTGACTTCTCTCAGGATAGGCGACAGGAGAGAGCATGTGTTGTCACAGCGGGAAAGCTGCCTTGGTCTGTCTTTAAGGCCACTTGCTTTGCCACTAGACTTGCTTTAAAACCCTTTAGGGAGTGGGGACCCAGCCCCCAACTTTCTGTACAATTTTCCCAAGTCAAGAGTTCTCCAAGGCCATTGACTTCCAAAGTTTTTCACCAACTATGAATACTTCCCCAGTCGTATAATATAAGAAATTATCAATGACTATTTTCTTACACGACACCATCATGAGACACCTGCTGGTCTGCAGGAAAACATCCTTCTCCCCACCCCCTCAGTGATGGACTCTAGAAAGTTGGCCTGAAAGGAAAGAACGGTGAGGGGAGGTAACCTAATATAACATTTCTCAGTAGACCTCTTTGATTCTTGTTGAACATGGGCTTAAGTAATTGGACTGGCTAGTGAAGGAATGGAGGGCTGAGGTAACACTTCTTTCTTGGGCTATTTGCCAAGTCAGAGCTGAGAGGCATGAAGACAGTCAGCCTCCTTCTTGGGCTGCTCTGCTCCTGAGCCACATGCTTGGTTAGCCCATAAGGTTTTGAGTTTCAAAAGGCACCAGCGTGACAGGGTTCCATTCACAAGTCTCTAGGCCACTCTAGGAGTTCCATAAAGATCCTAGAAGACACTGACTACTCTTGAGAACCTCATGAGATCTCTTTCCTCTCAGGCCCATCCTACTCATTTAGTAAGCCCGCAGACTTCAGACTGGAGCAGAACACAGGTCGATTTCCTGAGCCGCCACTGTAGACCTGGCCTCTCCCTACATCTGCACAGCCACATGTGGCTGCTGAGCACCAGGAATGTGGCCGGCCTGTATTAAGATGTGCCGTAAGCATGAATTAGTCACCAGAACGTGAAGACGTGGTGCTGCCACAGGAATGTAGAATAGCTCATTCACAGTTCTAAATGTTGATTACATATTGAAATGGTGATATTTTGAATATATTGAGTTAAAGTATATTTTTAAAGTAAGTCCACTTGTTTTTCAAACTTGTTTCTAACATGGCTATTAGAAAATTAAAAATTATTCAAGTGGCTCATAATCTATTTCTATGGGTGAGTGCCAGTCTCAGTTACAGCATTGATTTGAAGAGCCTTAGAACTCAGATCGAGAGGTTTGGTCAGAAGAGAGAGACTTAGGCTTACTTCAACAGGGCCGTCATTCACTTGCTGTGAGCTCAGGGCCTGTGATGATAACAAGGATTCAATCATTCCTCTTATCTGACTTGTAAAAAAACTCTGAAATCCTATGAATTGTTGGAGTTTTAGCACCTTATTTTGAAAAGAACTCCTTCTGTTATGGGTTGAACTGTGTCCACCCAAAATTCATATATGGAAGCCATAACCCACAGTGCCACAAATATGATTGTCTTTGGAGATGAGGCCTTGAAAGCAGTGAATAAACTAAAAATGAGGCCATTGAAGTGGGCCCTAATCCAATCTGACTGGTGTCCTTCCTTATAAGAAGAGGAGATTAGGCGCAAAAGAGATACCATGAATGTCATCGAGCAGAAAGATCATGTGGTGCAGGGGGCGGGGACACAGTAAGAAGGCAGCTGTCTGTTGCAAGTCAGGAGACCTCAGAGAAAAACCAAACCTGCTGACACCTTGAGCTTGGACTTCTAGCCTCCAGAACGGAGAGAAAATTAATTTTTGTTGTCTGAGCCATCCAGTCTGTGGCTTTTTGTTACAGCAATGCTAACAAACTAATACACTAGCCTATTTCATGGTAGAACTGGAGAAAGCCTGGTGACAAGAGAACAATTTCTCCATGGCCAGAAATCTGCCTTCCTGGATCAATCTTTTAGGACCTGAAAGACAGCTACGAATGTTTCTCCTGTTGCTCCGCCTCAGATCAGTGTCTATTTTCCAGTCCCAGGTCCACATTGTATGCTCCTCTGCCTCCTCTTCTAGTTGCAGTCCTTTTTGTTCTTTGACAGATGACGAAGATTTAAGGGGCGGCAGCATCAGAAAACTGTGTTTTGAAGATTTGAGGGAAGGGCTGAAGTCAGGATTTTATACTAGATTTGTGTAAACACACAAGATTCTTTTTTTCTCTGCCCCAAATTTAATCATCACACTCATTTGAATGAAACATGAAGTCATAAGTATTAAAATATACATGAGATTTTGAACATGTTTATTGGGAGAAGAATTTTGTTTTCTAGAAAACTGATTTCTATGGACGGGGAGTAACCAATAGGTTGGAAGGGGGAGTCCTAAGCTAACTGTCCTCTAGGCTCAACAGATCTATAATTCCTGGTTCAGAGTTTCACTCACCCTCCATGGGAGCTATCTCAGGGATGGAGAGAGAGGATTCAGATTAGGTACATCCCTGAGTGGCGAACTTCAGCCATGGCTTCATCTCCACAGACATTTGCCCTCTAGAAACAGAGTTAAGGTCAATCCCTTTACCAAGAAGTCAAGAAAGTGCTTTCTCAGTGAGGCCAGTAAAACAGGCATAAAAGGCCTCCAGAGACATCATGTCTCCCTAGAGAGACTTTCTGAACTTTCTGAACCTGCCATCTACGTGCTGGCCTGAACCCAGAATGTACAGAAGGGAGAAAAAATACAAAAGACGATGATAGACCCAAGTATTATCTTCTTGGCATTCGCTAGAACAGCTGTCTGGCAAATGTTACACCACGTCTGAGATTATTTTAGAAACTTTGTCTTGAAGAAGACCAAGGAGAGAGAATACCAGACAGATTTGCCCTCATTTTTTGTCACAGAATAAGAATTTCAAGGACATTTTTACTTTCAGTGACATCATCCTGGCAATGCTCTTTTCATTTTTTGAAACTTAAATCGTGTCACATCTAATAAATTTATAGCTATGTGTGGTTACAGCAATGAGTTGGTACCAATGGCTATTTAGGTCTTCTCCTCCCTCTTCTTGTTTCTTTTCCTCATCGTCATGATAATCAGACTCTTCTAAAGATGTTTTAAACCAGAGAATTCACCAAGTCTCACTAGAAACCTGTCCTAAATGAAATACGTATCTGGTGGTAAAATGACAAATGATATTTGTTTTCCTAAATTTCTTTTTAGGCCTCATTTTCTGCCTACATGTCATATTTTCTGTGTTTAATGAAACAGATTATGCCAGAAATAGAGAAAACAACATTACAGCAAGACAGTGATCAGAATAGAATATAATAAAACTGAGTACAGTCCTGGGGTCTCTATCTGTGGGAATGAATAAGAGCTTGGCTTAGCATGACCCCTTCACCATGTTCTTGGTCATATCAGAATTCCAAGTGAAGGGATCACTTGTAAGCATGCATCACTTACGTTAATGTAGCCTCTGACCTACGGATGCTTGCCTCATAGCCATCACCTGAAAATGCCACCTTAGTCATCCTGTGTTTGTGTTTGTGTGTGTGTGTGTGTGTGTGTGCCCACATGTGAGCACTTGCACAGGTGATAGAGTGAAGGTCTCTGTGGGTGAGGTTTCGTTTTCAAGAGGTAGCTCTGGCCTGAGAAGAGTATTCCATACTTGTCAGGGATGAGGTGGCGTGGGGCTGCAGGGTGAGATGTAATGGGAGAAGGAACTATGGGATAGGGAAGGAATGTATCCAAAGGCCTGAGTTCTAAATTGGATTCGATTTTCTTTTTGCTAGTGAAGCAATGTAAGAATGTTGGTTAGATTCCCAGGCTAGCCCACAGAAGCTTGTTGATGCATGATGTAGGGGATACACTATACATTTTTTTTCTACTATTGTTTTTATTTTGTACACATGGAAGGCTGTGTGTGTGTGCGTGTGTGCACACGCGTGTGCAAGCACACTTGGTTACATCAGCTTGTGTATGTATTGGTTACATTATACACTAAATATAGGGAGTTTTTGTGGCTAACTGGGAAATCAAATTATAATTTGTAACACTATTTCCAATCTCTAAATGATACTTTAAAAAAGAATTTTTGGAACATAGTGGAACTGTGAGTTGGAGAGAGCCAGTTCCACTGGAGAGAGTGGCAGTTCATTGCAGCTTCCTGTGGAATGCTGTGGAAATGCTCCAAGCATCCCTAGGACATGGCATTTCTTTGAGAAAGAAGAGTTGAAACAGAGGTCCAAGTTAGGCACAGCACACAGAGAGAACCTGATGTCTACAGACTTTACTCGCCTTTCACAAAGGAAACAGCTTTGTGCTAACTACCTGTCTCGTCTGATTCACAACTTTCATCTTCTTTCTCTTCTGCCTTTCCCAGGTTATATTAAGTTTAATTACAAGTTCACTATGTGTTATAGTTTTCCTAAAGTTTGTAAGAAAAACACACTTTCTGATCTTGGGTGCATGAAGACAAGGAAGAAGGTAGGGAAGGAAAGAGGGAGTGAGGGAAGGCCAGCCAGTCATTGGTAGACAGAAAGAGTCATACACTGTATAGCATTTCATTGGAAATTCATAACAGCAGAAAAGCAGTCGACAGCAAGGAGAATATCACACAGGAAGGCATATTGCTCTGTGTGGTGGTAAGCTGGTGCTGATTCTGATTTTGTTTATCTTACATGCTGGATAGCACATTCATTTCTGGTTGTTCTCTCTTTTAAGGAAACCAGTATTGACGTTACAGACATAGATTTTGTTTTTTAAAAAAACACATTTATTAAAAGGTTCTTATGGTGGGAGCTATTTCAATACTCTTCAGTGTTTCGGTTTTCAGAATTTTTTTTTTTTTCATGGAATGAGTCAGATGTAAAGGTAAAATGAGAGCTGCTGTTAACTAAAGGTTGACTGTAAGCAACAAGGAAGCCTCATAAATTTAAGCTAGTGGGGGTGAAGGACTGATTTGCAGGCATTCATTGCAAGCAGGGCTTTCTAGAAGCACACCAAGCTGTCTCAACTGACAGCTTGTCCTTGGTCACTACCCTGTCCTTGAGGGAAGAAGCCTATTGGAAGGAGTGACAAAAATATGTTTAATATCCCCCGCTTTCACTTGTGTCTGGGAATTTTCTTTAAGTTGCTTATTTTGAAATAATTACTTGCTTACAGGAGAGTTGCAGAAATAAAGAAGTTTTTAACCTGAACATAAACACTTGAGTGTGTAATTCCTATAAACAAGGACATTGTCCTACATAATTATAGTGCAATCTTCAAAATAAGAAAATTAACATCAAGCATTTCTACCATCTAATCCTCAGATGCCATTTGAGTTTTGACAGTTATTCAAAGAATATTTGTTCTCACAAAACGATCCAGTCCTGGAACACCTGTTGCATGTAATTGCCGTGTCTCTTTAGTTTCCTTCAGTCAGAATAGTTCCTCGATCTTCCCTTAACTTTCATAACTGACACTTTTGATTATGATGTGCTGATTATTTCATAGACTGTCTCTCTGTTTGGGTTTGTTGAATGTTTTTCTCCTGATTAGATTGAGAGGTGTATTTTTAACAGGATATTTACATCTGTTCAGATGGTACATGATTTCAGCTTGACCTGTTATTGGTGATGTTCACTGTGGGGTTTTTCTGGTTTTGCTTTTTGGTTTTTTTTGACTGAGTCTCACCCTGTCATCTAGGCTAGAGTACAGTGCCATGATCTCGGCTCACTGCAGCCTTGACCTCCCAGGCTCAGGTGATCCTCCCACCTCAGCCTCCCCAGTAGCTGGGGCTACAGATACACACCACCGCACTTGGCTAATTTTTTGTATTTCTGTAGAGATGGGGCTTCGCCATATTGAGACCATGCTGGTCTCAAACTCCTGGGCTCAAGTGATCCCCAGCTCTTGGTCTTCTAAAGCGCTGAAATTACAGGCATAAGCCACCGCACCCAGCCGATGTTCACATTGATTATTCAGTTGAGGTGGTATTTGTCAGTACTATTCATTGTAAAATTGCTTTTTTTCTCTTTGTAGTTAATAACAATTTGGCTGGAGGTATGCTGAAAGTACGAAAATTTCCCATTTCTTATTAAATATTCGCCCACTAGTTCTAACATCTACTGATGTTTCTTGGCTGAATTATCACTATGATGGTTGCCCAATGGTGATTCTACTTCCATTATGCCTACTTTTATCAGTTGCCATTTTGCTATAAGGAAAGCCTTCTCTTCTTTCTGGGTACTTGTTTGTATCAGTGTGAACTTACAGATTTCTGTTTTACTCAAAGGTATAACTATTATCATTATTACTTATTTTGATAAATAAATTATCCCAGGTTTGACCAGCAGGTGCCCTTTCCAGCCAGTTTCTATGTCTTTTTGACATGTTTTCACCATTCTTTGAGAGGCTGTGAGTCTTTGGAGTAGTAGTTCTGCCAAGCTCAATGAAAAAAGATCTCAGAGTCTAAAGACCTGGGTTGCGGTCTCCTTGGCTTCTTCCATTCCTAGTTGGGTATCCTTGGCGGAGTGGTCGTTCTACTCTAAGGTTTAAAATGGGGATAATGAGTTCCTACTACTGTCTAAAGTGGTTGCCGTGAAATTCATCCTACAGGGAGAGATTATAAGAGAGCCAACTTCTGGATGGGCGCGGTGGCTCACGCCTATAATCCCAGCACTTTGGGAGGCCGAGGTGGGTGGTTCATGAGGTCAGGAGTTCAAGACCAGACTAGTCAACATGGTGAAACCCTGTCTCTACTAAAAAATACAAAAATTAACTGGGCATGGTGGCTTGTGCCTGTAATCCCAGCTACTTGGGAGGCCGAGGTGGGAGAATTGTTTGAACTGGGACCTGGGACCCAGGAGGCAGAGGTTGCAGTGAGCCAAGATCGCACCACTGCACTCCAGCCTGGGCTACAGAGTGAGACTCCATCTCAGGAAAAAAAAAAAAAAAAAAAAAAAAAAATAGCCAACTTCCATTCCTAGAATCTTTCCAGAATTATTCTCTGCATTGATATTGCATGGTGGCCCAATCAGCTGGTGAGGTGTCACTTGAAACATCTGTCTGCCTGTCTCGTTTGTGGCCTGTGAGAGTTATTTATTTCAATCAAATAAACATATGCTTAACTTCAATGGCTTGGCTTTTCCCTCTCCTAGGTATTTGATGCAATGCAGACTGTAATCCTCCCCACAAGGGTGCCCTGGCCTGAGTGGCACAGAGATCAGTGCAGCAGTCATTTCTTGGGAGGGGAAATCTCATCCACTCTGGCCCTGGAATGATGCCTGTCTTACCTTCTATTCCTAGCCAGGCCCTATCTCAAGTGGCTCTGGGCCATACAAACAGATGGAATTGGGTGTGGGGAAACACAGGCCTCCTATCCATGCTAAGAGAGCTGATCAGAAGCAGGAATCCAGAACCAGGAATGTCCCCAGTGGCTGCCCAGGGTACAAGTGGCAGGCAGCGTGGAGAATGGCATGTGAAGTCATTCGTAACCTGGCCCCAGCTTGGTTTTCAAGTCTCAGAGGAGATTATGGATATGGTAGTGCCTGGCTCAGTGCTTGACCTCAGGTAGATACTTAAAATCCAGTCTTGTTAATTAAATCTGTACAAAAGAAAGCATAATGTCATCTTATTAATTATGAAATATAACATTCATATAAATTTCATTGCATTTGAAAACAATCTATGGTTAGATTTTCTTGGGTTTGTGTGATGATTACTGAAAACTGCAGAAAATCTAAAATCAAGCAAGTTGTTTACAGGCAATTACTTTCAGAAGCAAAAGTGACAAAAAAACCATGAAATTTTTAAAGAGAAAAAATTACATTTGATATGAGATAAGCATGCATTTTGAGATGTTTAAAATGACATGGAGTGGGGTCCCCAGGCCAGGAGAACTGAGGGCTTATGAAAGACCTAAGTGAGTCAGACCTGTTATGTAGTAAGCCCCCTTCTAGGTGCAGCACCCCAGAGGCTGGACCCCAAAAGCTGAAGAAGTAAGAGCCTTCCTGCATTGGGTGGTAAAGTTGCTATCAGCCCCTAGTTTGTGACCCTGGACATATTTCTCTGCTCTCCAGCCCTCGCAGTCCTCAATAAAACAAAACCATATGCAAATACACAAAATTCCTTGCCCTCTTGTACCTCTAAACACTCTGCCTGAAGAAGTTGAACTACATGATCTCTCTCTGTCCTAAATACTCTAAAATTCCATGCATCATTTCCTGAGCTTTGATTCCAGGGGTTGTTTATTTTGAGCATCACTTTGTGCATAGTCCATAATCACGATTCAGCCTCTCTCGCTGCTGATGTCTCCCCTGGAGAGGAAATGGACCAGTCAGGTTCTGTGAGCTGGCGTTCTCCCTCCCCTGCAACATAATTGAGGTCCTGCCCTGGGGACTGGATAGAGAGAAAGGTATGCTTGCCCCCAGTCCATTAGTATACTGCTTTGTAGCTCTGGCCTTTAAGAAGTATATCAAAGAGAGGAACAAATGAAGAAAAGTTATTTTGCTAAAGTGAAATTATTAGTTTTATATGGTCACTGTAACAAATCACCACAAATTGCATGACTTAAAACAGAATTTATTCTCTCATAGGTCTGGAGACCAGAATCTAAAATCAAGGTATTATTGAGACCATCCTGGCTGACATGGTGAAACCTCACCTCTACTACAAATACAAAAATTAGCTGGGCATGGTGGCACGCACCTGTAGTCTCAGCTACTCGGGAGGCTGAGGCAGGAGAATCACTTGAACCCGGGAGGCAGAAGTTGCAGTGAGCCGAGATCACATGACTGCACTCCAGCCTGGCGACAGAGTGAGACTCCGTCTCAAAAAAAAAAAAAAAAAAAAAAAAAAAAAAAAAAATCAAGGTGTTAGCAGGTCCGCAGCCTCTAGGGAAGAAGCCTCCCTTGAGTCTGGAAGCTTCTGGTGGTCCCGGGTGGTCTTTGGTTGGCAGCTGTGTCACTTCAGTCTCCTCTGTCTTCTCTTCATCTCTGATAAGGACACCTGTCCTTGGATCTAGGGTACACCCTGGTAATCCAAGCTGATTTCATATAGAGAGTCTTAATTTTATCTGCAAGTTTCCTCTTCCAAATTAGGTCACATCCATGATTTTGGGGGTTAAGATGTGGACATCTCTTTTTGGGGGACACCATTCAATCTGCTACAGGGGGCATGACTGATGGGCTACCGGCTCTTAGCTGAGTTCTAGAGTTCCTCAGTGGATAGGGAGGTGTATTAGTCAGGGTTCTGTAAAGGCACAGAACTAATAGGATAGATGTATATATGAAGGAGAATTGACTCACACGGTCACAAGGTGAAGTCCCACAATAGACCCTCTGTAAGCCGAGGAGCAAGAAAGTAGGTCTGAGTCCCAAAACCTCATAAGCAGGGAAGCCAGCAGTGGAGCCTTCAGTCCGTGGCTGAAGGCCAGAGAGAGTGAGCCACTAGTGTAAGTTCAAGAGTCCAAAAGCCAAAGAACTTGGAGTCTGATGTTCAAGGGCAGGAAGCATCCAGCATGAGAGAAAAACGAAGGCCAGAAGACTCAGTAAGTCAGCTTCTCCCACTTTTTTTTTTTTCTAAGACAGTCTCTCTCTGTCACCCAGGCTGGAGTGCAGTGGTATGATCTTGGCTCACTGCAATCTCCACCTCCTGGGTTCAAGTGATTGTCCTGCTTCAGCCTCCTGAGTAGCTGGGACTACAGGCGTGCACCACCATACCCAGCTAATTTTTAGTAGAGACGGGGTTTCACCTTGTTGGCCAGGATGATCCCCATCTCTTGTGATCTGCCCACCTCTGCCTCCCAAAGTGCTGGGATTACAGGTGTGAGCCACCATGCCCAGCCTCTCCCACCTTCTTCTGTTTGCTTTATTCTAACTGTGCTGGCAGCTGATTAGATGGTGCCCACCCACATTGAGGGTGGGTCTGCCTCCCCTAGTTCACTGACTCAAACATTAATCTCCTTTGGCGGCACCCTCACAGACACACCCAGGAACAATACTTTGCATCCTTCAACCCAATCAAATTGACACTTAATATTAACCATCACAGGGAGGTGCTGTTAATAGTGCCGGGGAGTGGGGAGGATGGAAAGCGGAGGGTGCCCACAGCCGCTGCAGACACCGACTGGTGCTGTAACCCATCACTCTTCCTTCCCAAAGAAGGGTGGTATATCAGGAAGTTAGGCTTGGCTCTGCAGCAGTAACAAGCAACTCGAAAATCTCACAGGCTGACAACATCAAAAATATTTTCTTGCACTCACCTGATGCCTGAGAGGCTGACCGCAGCACTGCCCACATCCCCTTCACTGATGGTGCAACTGATGGGTAGAGTCCCTTCACTGATGGGTAGAATCCTGTTCGCCTTGTGGACAGGGAGAAGAGCACATGGTAAACCTTGAGCTGGCTCTTAGATCTTCTGCCTGGAAGTAAGAGATGTCATTTCTTTCTTTTTTTAAGAGAGTCTCACTCTATCTCCCAGGCTGGAGTGCAATGGTGTGAACTTGGCTCCCTGCAATCTCCGCCTCCCAGGTTCAAGCCTCAGTCTTCAGAGTAGCTAGGACTACAGGCATCTGCCACCACACCCGACTAATTTTTTGTATTTTTAGTAGAGACGGGGTTTCACCATGTTAGCCAGGATGGCCTCAATCTCCTGACCTCGTAATCTGCCCACCTTGGCCTCCCAAAGTGCTGGGATTACAGGTGCGAGCCACTGCGCCCAGCGAGAGATGCCATTTCTGCACATTTCACTGGCCAGGGGAAATAGCGTGGCCAAGTCTAATGTCAAGGAGGAGGAGAAATGTCATCCCCTTTCAGGGAGGGGCAGTAAATATTTATGACCAACAGCGAGCCCTGCCACAGGTGCTGCCAGAAGAAACCCTCTGTGTGTTGAGAAGCTGCGTAGCTTTCCTTACCACTTCCCGCAGAGGCAAGATCGCTGCTCACCCAGGCCTTCTCAAGACCCTTCACACTCCCTTCTTCAAGGACTCTGCCATCTGCATGTTCCAACCGTACCCCATTCTTTATCTTGCCATATCCAGGCCATCTATCCTTCTCATTCCCTGTCTTCCAGGAAAAAAATGCCAAGTTGTAGTTTTATGCTATTGTCCTGAAGAGCTTCTTATTTGGACTGTGCTTTCTAAACATAACCTAAGTTGAGTGTTTAAAGCATAGTTATTTTCACAGCAGTTGTAGAAAAAACATTTTGCTCCTTCCTCTCCTTGCAGAGGCTCTGCAAAATGGTGAAGTAATGGGCCTTGAAGCCTACTAAGAGGCAGAAGAGGCCTTAGAGAGCAGGTAGTTTAGCTTTCATGAACCTGGTGGTCCACAATGGACTGCTAGGATCTTGTAATGTCCCTAAACGACAAGTACAATTATGTGAGAGTTACAGGTCTAGTAAATGTGTATTTTCTGGGGCCAGAAACCCTATCTTATATTTAATTCTGAAAGGATTTGCAAACCCAGGAAGATTAAAGGATTATAGAGTTGAATCCAATCCCTTTGTTTTATTGGTGATATTTACATAAATTGAAGTTAGGTTCCTCGCACCAAATGGATGATTATATTCAATACATTACTGATATACTAAAAGCTTTATTTTATTCAGTGTATTTATTTTTACTGATTATCAAAAGCTTTTTCCCCAAACTCAATGTTTTGTTTCAGTGGGTTAATTTCACAAATATGGCGACCTCCTCTGGGAGAAAGGAGGGTTCTTTGGAAAGTTACATTGACTTTTAAAACCACAAGGGTATCATTTGGTGCGTTCCTGCCCCAGCAATTATTACCCTTTGAGAGCCTGCAGAGCTACGTCCAGCCTTCCCTTTGGTCTCTGTGGGGACTCATTACATTTCTAACAGGCAAGTATGAAAACTTACAGTGCTGGCTTACCAGAAGGGTTTGCTCTGGGAATTTCACAGACACGGCTGCTTCTGTCTTGTAAAGAAATTTGCATCCCATGAAGCAGAATAGGGAATGCCTGTGGCAGATGATGGTAATAGAACTGCACCAATATTACATGTCTGCCAGGCAGAGAACCAATCTGTTTTAATAGCATAGGTCTATTTACCCTCTTCCTTCTCTTCCACAAAGCTGGTTGGGGGTGAGTGCTGCAACCGCTTCACAGATTAGGAAACAGAGCCTCAACTTTCATTATTCTCCAGGGCAGAGGTTCTTAACAGAGTCCTTAGGTGGGGCTTCAGGGGTCTGCCAACACCCGAAATGATCTGTAAAGACAGGTATATATTTGTATGTCCATGGGGATGTAGGAGCATGTGATTCTTACCAGAGTCTGCAAAGTTCTGTGACTCTAAAAGTTTCAGAACCACTACACTTGGGCTTCTATTCTTTGTAAAATAATTGGCAGGTTAATCTAATTATTTTTACATTCTGGCTTATCTTTTTTATTTTGATGTGTTTTCTCCTTTTTTCCCTTAGTTGCTGACCTCTGTAACAGAAGACAAAATTGGAAGCAAGAGTGATTCTGGAGGAGTCACACTTAGATGTTTCCCTTACCTATTTCTGTTCTGGAAATTTTAAAATCTCACTTCTCATGATTGTCCTACATGAAGAATTAAAAATCACAAGGATTCATGGATGGAAAACTGAGACCCCGAGAGATGATCGCATTCACATTGTAATAAATCAGCAGTTGAGTTAGTGATTGTCCCTTGGTAAGAAATCAACTCTAAACTCAGCTGGAAACCTCCTCTTGCCAATATTTCTTAGCACATGACAATCTGGTGTGACTCATTTTTCTTGAAATTAGGCAAATGGAGGAAACCAGACTGAGTAGCCTTCTGTCCAGAGAGCAGGAAATGAATCCTGTCTGGGGCCACATGTTTCCTGGGACATGTGGTGTCAGAAATGGATACTAGAAGAACCAGGCCTTTGTTCATTTCTTTTATTTTTTATTTTTATTTTTTTCTAGGAATCTCACTTTTTTGCCCAGGCTGGAGTGCAGTGATGTGATCTCTGTTCACTGCAACCTCTGCCTCCCGGGTTCAAGCGATTCTCCTGCCTCAGCCTCCCGAGTAGCTGGGATTGCAGGTGCATGCCACCATGCCCGGCTAATTTTTGTATGTTTAGTAGAAATAGGGCTTCACCATGTTGGCGAGGCTAGTCTAGAACTCCTGACCTCATGATCCACCCACCTCGGCCTCCCAAAGTGCTAGGATTACAGGTGTGAGCCATCGTGCCCAGCCGCCTTTGTTCAATTCTATTTCATGAGTGATTTCCTCTAGTTGGCCATAGCTGGAGGAGTCAGCTTCCAAAAACCCATCCTCTCTAGGAGGGCTGAACCAAAGAGAATCTATCTCGACTCCTAGGTTCTGCTCTCTCTAGAGCTACGACTGGAAGCTCCTTCCTTTCCAGCCCTGCTTCCCACCAAAGGAGACATTTGACTTTTTGGGATGAGATGTTTCAAGCCAGCCAATCCTCCTCACAGGAAGCAGAACCCCAGCCACCATGGAGCTTATCCTTGGGGCGCAGAGAAGCACGGACCTAATGTTGAAATCATGTACTAGATTTTATTTTTAAATCTTTTTACCTCACAAGCTGACTTTATTCTGGATGGAGGGCTCTGGAACCTCTGTAACCTCCCCAAGAGGTAATTTCCAGTGCTAATCTTGCTAAGGAGGTATCAGTTATAGAAAAGACTGGTGCCCTGGTTTCTTCTAAGTGGACATTAGAATGTTTCTTCAGAGGGGCCTGTGATGAGACACCTCAGAAATGGAAGAATTTATAGCAAGGATGTTATTTCTCATTAAGTGAGCAGGAGAGCCAGAAGATCTCTTTAGAAATCATTAGACAGATGGGGAAACTGAGGCTCAGAGGAGGACAGTGGCTGCCCAAGGCCACAGAGCTGGGCTGGATTAGAGCCTGGGCCTTGTGGCAGAGCTCGCCTGCTTTGGGCTGTTCCACACACCCTTGACTTTCTAGATCGTTTCATATTCATGGAATCGTCCTCAAACTCTTCTCATCAAAATTGTACCATAGATTAACTTCAGGGACCCTCACGTCAAAACGTCAAGCGCTAGAGGACCCAGATCATGAGGCCTGCTGAATAATGTGTAAGGGGCGTTTGAACACTCCATCCAGTGGGGCGAGGTCCTCTCTTTCTCTGTGATCAGGGTATGGCTCTCCCTGGCCTCTGAATAAGCAGTGCCCAGGGTTCCCAGGATGACTCGGCCGCAGCAGGCTATCCACCACCTTGGTGGGAACCGGGCAAATCACTTGCCACTAGAGATGTCAAACCCCTCCCCTTCCCCATCAACCTCACGCCACACCCCCGCCTCCCTGCCCTGCTCCAACCTCCGTCTGTTGTGCGAGAGCCAAAGGGGACTTGTGATCACGGAGCCACACGCCCAGGCCCAGGAGCTCCATCCGAGGAAAGCACCTCACCCTGAACATAGCACTCCTAACTCCCGGGGCAAGGAGGGGAGCCCAGGCAGTCGGAAGGAAACTCCTGGGCTTTTTATGGAATGCACAAAGCAAAAGGCGAGGGTCTCCGCGTAGGAAAGGACGCATTATTATTTACGGCCTTGGTCTGGAGAGGGGAACATGGAGCTCTCTGCAGCCCGGCCTGTGTGATTCATTTCCTCCGGGGCCTACAGGGCCGAGGCAGGGCGTGCGCGCCGGCAGCCTCCGGACAGCCGCGCACTCCCGCCCGCTCGTTTATTTATGGGGCTTTATCAGCGGCTGTGCAGCGCGGCGATAAAGTTTATGAAAAGAGGCGGCGTCTCCGGCCGGCGGGCTGAGCCCGGCGCTCCTTTCCCACACTGATTAGGATCAGCCAGGGCTTTGGAAGCTGCAGTTAAGGATCTCGGGTGCCCAGAGCCGCGGCTCCCCCTTCCTGCCCCGCCCGCGAGCTGGCCGGCTGCTGGCCCGCGTGGGAGGCGAGGTCAGGGCTGCAGCCGAGGCCCCAGGCCCTTCCCCCGGGAGTGGGAAGGAGGAGGAGGAGGGACGCTGCCCCGTGCGGGTGGGGGGGGGGCGGGCGAGCGGGGAGCTCCTAGGTCCCGGGAAGTGAGAAAGCCAGAGAAAAATACCATCCAAATGAAAATGGGCAGTCCCCACGTTAAAAGATGAACGAGAACTTTTATTTAATTTTTTTAGTTTTTTCGAAACGGAAACTCGCTCTGTCACCCCGGCTGGAGTGCAGTGGCGCAGTCTTGGCTCACTGCAACCTCCGTCTCCCGGGTTCAAGCGATTCTCCAGACTCAGCCTCCTGAACAGCTGGAATTACAGGCGCCCACCTGTATTAGCCTACGTGCTAATATTTGTATTTTTAGTGGAGACCAAGTTTCACCATGTTGGTCAGGCTGGTCTCGAACTCTTGACCTCAGGAGATCCACGCGCCTCGGCCTCCCAAAATGCTCGTGACCTCAGGTGATCTTCCTGCCTCGGCCTCCCAAAGAGCTGGGATTACAGGCGTGAGCCACCACACCCGGTCTGAACAGGCATTTTATAGGAATTTTTCTCCTCTGAAAGCGGGGCACCGTCTCCTCCCCTCATTTACTTTTCTACATTCCATGCTCCTTTCCCATCGTTTCACCTGCATTTACTGTGTCTTTGCATTAAGGCTTGATTCATTTTATCCCTTTTCATAGCTGTGTTTTGTTCAGTCCTTCAGAAGGTAGAAATTGAACATGCACACTGTGGACACCACCTCTAAACACTGCAGAGAGAGATTCAGAGATGAATAGCCCTGGCCCTCAAGGTTTTAACGGTCACAAGCACAGTCCAGTAAGAGCAGCCCAGGGTTATGAGTAACAAGGGCGGACACTGCAGCAGGTGCTTGCTTTAGGGACATTGCCTTGTTTCATCCTCACGGTGACCTCAGGAGGACAGTGCCATCATTGCGTTGTTTAACAGATGGTAAAACTGAGGCCAGAGAGGTGAGTGCCTTGCTTCAGATGACTCAGAAAGGTGGTGGCTGAGCTAAAAGTGAACTCAGGCCGAATGGTGGCAGAGTCTGTTTGCCTAACTTCTGCATTTTCCTAACTCTCTAGAACGGAGGGTAGTGGAGTGTAGCAGACAGGACCGCTAATCCCACCTGGAAAAGTCATGGCGGGCTTCCCAGAGGAGGCATCTTTAGGCTGGGGCTTGAAAACAGGTATTTACCAGACATATAGTGGAAATAAAGACTGTCTTAAACAGAAAAAGCTTCTTATGTGGTCCTGCGTTCTCGGTGCCCAGCTCTTCTCACCGTCCTTCTCCAAAGAATGGGAGAACAGAAGTGCAGAGCCTCTATGTTTTGGGAAAGTGGGATCCCACTTCAGAGTCTACTTGCTTGATCTGAAAGGCTCTATTTGCAGCTACTGAACTGCCTTCAGCTCCTAAGCCTTTTTTTTTTTGAGACGGAGTCTCATTCTGTTGTCAGGCTGCAGGGCAGTGGTGTGATCTCAGCTCCACTGCAACCTCCACCTCTCGAATTTAAGTGATTCTCCTGCTTCAGCCTCCTGAGTAGCTAAGATTACAGGCATGTGCCACCTTGCCCAGCTAATTTTTGTATTTTTAGTACAGAGGGGGTTTCAGCATGTTGGCCATGCTGGTCTTGAACTCCTGACCTCGTGATCTGCCTGCCTCGGCCTCCCAAAGTGCTGGGATTACAGGCATGAGCTATGGTGCCTGGCCCAGCTCATAAGTCTTAATAGCAATGTCATCCCCTTGTGAAAGCTTTCCTGTTTGCATTAAAATTCTTGAGTTGGACTCCATCAGTCTTTGTTTTTTATTTATTTAACTTATTTTTTAGGGACAAGGTCTCGCAATGTCACCCAGGCTGGAATGCAGTGGTGTGCTAATGGCTTACTGCAGCCTCCTCCTCCTGGCCTCAAGCAATACTCCTGCCTCAGCCTTCAAAGTAACTAGGACTACAGGTGTGTGCCACCATGCCTGGCTAATTTTATTTTATTTTTTTTGAGATGGAGTCTTGCTCTGTAGCCCAGTCTGGAGTGCAGTGGCATGATCTCAGCTCACTGTAAGCTCTGCCTCCTGGGTTCAAGTGATTCTTCTGTTTCAGCTTCCAGAGTAGCTGGGATTACAGGCGTATGCCACCATGCCCAGCTAATTTTTGTATGTTTAGTAGAGACAGAGTTTCACATGTTGGCCAGGCTGGTCTCAAACTCCTGACTTCAGGTAATCTGCCTACCTTGGCCTCCCAAAGTACTGGGATTACAGGCGTGAGCCACTGCACCTGGCCTCTGGCTAATTTAAAAAAATGTTTGGCCAGGCACGGTGGCTCACGTCTGTAATACCAGCACTTTGGGAGGCCGAGGCAGGAGGATTGCTTGAGCTCAGGAGTTCGAGACCAGTCTGGGCAACATAAGGAGACCCCCATCTCTATAAAATTTGTTTTTAAAAATTAGACAGGCCGGGCGCGGTGGTTCATACCTGTAATCCCAGCACTTTGGGAGGCCGAGGTGGACGGATCACAAGGTCAAGAGATCGAGACCATCCTGGCCAACATGGTAAAACCCCGTCTCTACTAAAAATACAAAAATTAGCTGGGCGTGGTGGCACGTGCCTGTGGTCCCAGCTACTCGGGAGGCTGAGGTGGAAGAATCGCTTGAACCCGGGAGGCGGAGGTTGCAGTGAGCCGAGATTGCGCCACTGCACTCCAGCCTGGTGACAGAGCAAGACTCCATCTCAAAAAAAAAAAAAAAAAAAAAATTTAACCAGGTCTGGTGGCACTCATCTGTGGTCCCAGCCACTAGGGAGGTTGAAGTGCAAGGATTGCCTGAGCCCGGGAGGTTGAGGCTACAGTGAACTCTGATCACACTCCAGTCTGTGACTGTACTCCAGCCTGAGTGACAGAGCAATACCCTGTTTCAAAAAAATATATAAAAAGTTTAATTTAAAAATAAATATGTATGTAGCTTTTTGTAGAGATGGGGTCTCACTCCTTTGCCCAGGCTGTTCTTGAACTCCTGGCTTCAAGTGATTCTCCTGAGTTGGCCTCCCAAAGTGCTGGAATTAAAGGCATAAGCCACCACACCCAGCCCATTAGTCTTTATTACTAGACTATGAGCTCCTGGAGGGCCCTGGTGTACTCATTTGCTTCTTATCTGCTTCTGTGCAGGCTGGTTTAGTATCCACACATAGAAGGTTCTTGATAACTGCATTTGGTGAATAAATGGAGGAGAGTGGGAAAGCTTCTGATGGAATAGATACGTCTCATTTACCACTTGATAAATTTCATGATCAAGCAAGTTAAAAATGGAGATATGTCTCCACCAGACAAAGTCTGGACCTCTCTCTGCCAAGACAGCACAAAGAGCAGAACACTCCCAGCAACCAGATGGGTCGAGACAGAGTAACCCAACTGCGAGCCCTTAAAATCCCTCCAGACTAGGAATGGGATTAGTCTTGGGGCTTAGGCCTAGTGTTGAGTCAGCAAGCAAAAGTCGTGTTGCCCTAGTTATGGAGGAGAGGGCTGTGAGGGCCAGGAACCAGACCCGTCATTGCATAGTCCATCTTGAATTCAGCGAGGCATTCCATAGGGCCAATGACACAAGAGACATTTGACACCATGGGGTACAGCATCAACTGTAGGCACCTGTCAGGGTCACCGCCCAGGGGATCAGGGGCTATGTCTTGTTCTTTGTTGTATTTTTTGTTTGTTTAGAGCTAGCTTTTAAATAGTTTAATTGAAAAAGTAATATATGCACATTATCTAAAAATTAAAATGAATCAAAAAGGTATTCAATGAACGTTCCGCCCCCAACCATCAATGTCTTTCTTTCTTTCTTTTTTTTTTTTTTTTTTTTTTTGAGACGGGGTCTCACTGTGTCACCCAGCCCAGGCTGGAGTGCCATGGTGCAGTCTCAGCTCACTGCAATCTCTGCCTCCTGGGTTCAAGCGATTCTCCTGCCTCAGCCTCCCAAGTAGTTGGGACTGCAGACGTGCGCCACCCTGCCCAGCTAATTTTTGTGTTTTTAGTAGAGACAGGATTTCGCCATGTTGGCCAGGATGGTCTCTATCTCTTGACTTCATGATCCGCCTGTCTCGGCCTCCCAAAGTGCTGGGATTCCATGCATGAGCCATCGTGCCCAGCCCATCGACTTCTTAATTCATCTCCTTCCACAGGTACGGCCATCATTAAAAGCTTCTTTTCCCAGAGATGCTATATGCATGCATATACAATGTTTCCGTATTTTCTTATGATGACTTAATGAGGTTGTTGTGAACTGAATACATTTGCAGGTGTTGATGACATCGCTATAGTTGTTTGTGCTCTGGAAAGAGATGTAAGGCCCATTGAACTTGAGAACTGGAAGACTACTCTTGCACATTCTGAATGACATTCAGTAATTAAAAGAGTGGAGTAATAAAATTTGGATATCTCAAATATTACCTGGGAAAAGGCTAGTCTGACTCAAGGGTGAAGGAAAAATGATCTAAGGAGGCATGGTTAGTCAGAAAGTATATAGGTGATGTTAGGCCATTTTAGCAATTGCAAGTACACTGTCAGGATGGATCATAAGAAGCATAACTGATAGAAATGAGGAAATTATTTGTTGGGTCGATTCTCACTGAAGTATTCATAAATGTCCTATTTGTTGGTTACTCTGCTGTGCGCTGGTCGGAGGAAGAGTCACAGAGACAAATAAGGTAACTTCTAGTTGAACAGAGGACCAAAATATACTCATATAATGGCAAAATAAAGGGTGAGCTTAATAAACCAGTTGATGGAATGAGCATCATTCCAATCTAGAGAAGAAAAGGTTAAGAGATTCCTCACTTATTGAAGTACATGGTAAAGTAAGTTGGGTTTCCCGAGGCCTCACCATCTGAGTAGGGTTGACCTTCTGAGTGGCACTGTACCCGGAGCCTGCCCATAGCAAAGGACTCCCAGCTCTCTGGACTGCCTCTGAGTTGTCCTGGGAGTCCCCAGGGGCCTGCTCCTTTTAGGCACCCTCTGGCACTCTGGAGTGAAAGCCCTGGGGAATCTGGGGGGAAAAAAATATTCTTCAACCCTCTTCCCTCTGTGTGTTTCAGTCCCAAAGCTCTACCATCCATGCTCTGATTTCCCATGAGACCTTGACAAAATGGTCTTTCCAATTTTCCCTTTCAGTGCTGCAGCTCTTCACAGAACTCAGATATGAATCCAAAGCATGTCTGGCTGAGGGATGTTCAGAATGAACCGCTCTTTCTCTGCAATGAGCAGGACTGTTTGACTCGGAAAGGGGGCTGGCGGTCCTCCTTCCCCACAGAGCAAATCCCTCCCCACCACTGGAGGCTCCTCACCCTTGGTTCAGACTGGGACTAGGTTCCCCCTAAGCATAACTAGCAAGTATTCAGTTGTTTTGACATAAGATTCGAATCAATTGTTCTATAAGGAAGATCAACCAAGAGGCCGTGGACATAAACTATAGCAGGGAAGATTTTGTGAGTGGAAAGGAGGGTTATGTTAAGGAAAGTACTTCTGTGCTCTAAAAAAAGTGTACCGTCTTTCTTGAATAGTTTGGAAACAGGCCCTAGAGTTTTTCAAGCTCAGCCCTTGGTATTCCTGAGGTGGACAGAGGTGTTCCACCTTGAAAATCAAATAGTAGTGGTCTTTTCCCTAACTCAGGTAATGTAATTTTTCCATGTAAATTTTTTCCATGCATTTTTCTTCCATTTTAAACCTTTAGCACCTGCAGGCAACAGAACTAATGAAGAAGTAGTCAACAGATACGAATGGGAAAGCTGAAAAACCACCAATCTTGCTGTTTTTGTGGCTTTTTTTTTTTTTTTTTTTTTGAAGAACATGTGTGCTTGTGGTTTTATACTGCCTGCTCATAATGCAGCCATATTTTCTGCTATTAACATTGTTCTTAGTTGATAGGATGGAATGAAACAGACCTTTATTCCAGGGTGTTCCCGGAAGAGCCTCATGTTTCAGGAAGCGCACTTTGACTTTTAGTTCTCCACCACCTGAGTACACTTGAGTGCTGCTGTCGTAGACTCTGGAGTATTTGTTTCCTTTCCCTTCCCTCCTCCCTCTGCTGTTCACATCATGGCCCAGATTGACTCCCAACCTCTGCCAGGCTAAAGATAATCTCTCCGTCTGGGCAATCACCTGCATGCTAAATATATTCTCAGGGGTGAGTTGGGGCTACCCTGACCAGTGACTCCAGGCAAGCATTTGAACACTCATGGCTTTAAGTCATTTTAGGAGATGAAGGAACTTGGGAGGGGGAAGGGATTACAGCAGAAGGATGGGGAGGGGTAGGAATGAAAGAGGCAGAGAGAGAGGGATAGGAAGTTGGCAAAGGGGCTTCCGGTGAAGGAGGACATGCCGTACCACACGGTGACTTCAGCAGAAGCTCAGTCAGTCTACAGATTTGACTGCTCCCAGCAAAGACTCCTTTTCCGTAAGTATAGTGTTATTGTAATAGAACTCCCAGAGGGAAAAGCCCACTGCTAATCAGGGCTCAAGAAGTCAGTGGACTTAATGTACAGAATGGAGTGTTTAATTTTATGATGTGGCTATGAGTTACATGAGAGACTAATAAAAGAACTCCATAAAATGTGGCTTGCAGGAACGGGGCTGCAGCCTCTGGCAGGAGGACAGCCTGCTCAGAAGTGGTTGGAGAGCAGGGCTGATTTCTAGCTGATGTGGCCACTCTGGTTCTCTAACTGTGGAAAGCCTTCTGAACCAGTTGATAACTGGCTGCTGCTCTTAGCTTCTCAAGCACAGCCCTGCTGCACTGGCTGACCGGTCCTCACCCAGGAACCTCCCCACAATCCACAAGCAGATGTGGAGAACCTGCAGATCCTGCTCTGTGTCATGTCTCTGGTGTCACAACATTTCTGAGTGGCTAGTGCTTCTGTTCTACAATGTATCTTCCTTGGGATTTGTTCCTTCAAATACGTGTGGAACAGACCAGGGACACAGTTCCACAAAACTCTCCTTAACTGATCCCAGGTCAGTCCAGGGTGCCCCAGTGAGACTTTCTTGGGTGGGGGATGCCTGCTGCTCTCATGGTTGCTGCAAGGATACACTCAACCTTTCCCTTGAATCATAGTTGGCTGCCTCAAAGGAGAGTTTTAGTAGGCACAGGAATGACATCAGGGTTAAATAATATTTTTGGAAGAAAGAGGCAAATTTGCATAAGATTTCTGAACCCGGAATTGCATTTGTCATAGTTTGAATTAGAGGGATGTGTAGAGCACATCTGGTCTCTCTTCATAGCCAGCATGGAACCCTTCCATATCACCTCTGACAGGAGATAGCCAGCCCCTTCTAGGTCATATCCACTGACAGGGAATTCAGCTCTTTGAAAGGAAGCCTCTTGTGTGAACCAGTAAAGCTGAAATCTTCGTAAACAAATCCAAGTGTTAATTCTTTTGTTGAGCTGAAATTTTCCTAGACAATTCAAATTTTGACCCCTCTCCTAGATGGAATTGCAAATCCAAAGATGGCCCAAGAGTAAGCAATGACAGCTACTAATATGTCTGACTTCATCAAGTGAACCAAGAGACCATGAGATCATTTATTCAACCAGTTTCTCTAGTGGCTATTAAGTGCCAATGCCTGGTGCTGGAGACTCAGCAGGCACCTGGAATGGTTCTGCTCTGAAAGACTGTCCAGCCTCTTTGAGCCAGGACTAGACAACTGGGGAGACCTGGGAAATCAGGGGCATCTAACCTTTGCTTCTGGAGCCAATTCCAGGCTGGGGTCCATCTTTGATGGGGGCCATCCTGGGTGACTCTGGGTAAGAAGCTTCTGTGTGTGGTCCTTCTTTTCTCTACAGGTTACTAACAGCCTGGTGGGCCTGCTGAGAGCATGGGGTTCTCAAGGTGGGCTCTCATATGCAGACATTGAGATGGAGAGATGGAGGGTTGTTTGCTGTTTCCCTCCTTACACCCTCTGAAAATACCTGTCAGAGTCAAATGAAATTTTATAATGCATTTTGCTGAATTAACAATCGAACAGACTCTTTTATTTTTCACGAACAAGAAATATTACACAATTTAGATAAGAAAAAGGTGAACAATAGAAGTATTTATAACTTCATCATCTATAGGTAACAATGTGGTGTTCGTCCATGCAAACATTTTTCTCAATATATGTGATATATCTGTGGATGTGGGAGATACACACACACACACACACACACACACACACGTACGTTGTAATCTGCCTTTCTCACCCAGTTGCTTTCCCAATGAACACAATTTTAAAGTGAATCTGATTATTCAAGGATCTGTCATTAATGCACATCACTTTGAAGGACTCAGCCAAAAAAATCAGACATGAGGGACAAAGAGTTAAACTATCTCAGAAGTAAAGAAGGCATTCGGCAGGGACAGGAGATCCAGGATGCCCTGGATTTCTTTCAGAGGTTGGGGTGAGGTAGATTTTCAGTAGATGGTGCCCTGTCCGCCCGCTACTGAAATTTTGGCACTGTGAAGAGAGCTGGGGAGGGAATTTCTCCCTTGTGAATAAGTGGGTGGAAAGCTTGGGGATGAGGCTGTAATCATGCAGGGCCCTGTGCTTGGTTCCTTTAGACCCATAAACCCATAAGAAAGGGCTACCTTGGCATTCAGAATGGGCTTGCTGAGAAGAAGCTGAACATGGGGATGTGGTGGGACTGAGAGGCCTCATTTCTTCCCATGCCTTGATTGGGACTGGACCCTTATACTCAGCTACACTGATGGCCCACAGGGACCACCCCTCCCACCACTCACAGGACTGTGATCATTGAAAGAGCCCTTAGAAACTGGTCTTGAGCCTCAAAGAACAGATTAAAAAAAAAAAAAAAAAAAACAGCTCTGCACCTACAGGGCCTCTGTGGGCAAAGAGAGGGAGAGGAAGCATCCGCCGAACAGCCCTTCATGGAAATCACGCTGCTGGAATAGACAGCCCGGGCAGAAGTAGCCAGAAGGACATTTGACCGAAGGATCCCGAACAAACAAACAAGCAAAGAAACACAGACTTCCTGGAGCTTCCACAGAAATACTAATTGGATACATTAAAGCAGGCTTACAAGGCCAAGTGCAAGAATATCCCAAATATGAAACAAAAACAGAGATGGAAATCATAAGGGCAAAAGAGGAGACTACGAAGCTAGATCCAGGAAACCTAATGGGGTGGCAAGAGAAGGAGAAAAATGAACACATGAAGGAGAGAACCATTAAACAAATGACAGAAGGTAATTTCTTTCTGAGGCTTAAAAAGAACTCAAGGGGTTCCTGAAAGTCACATACCTAAACCCATCCAAATTACATTCTTGAACAACAGGTAAAAAGAGAGCCTTTTGCACCCTTTAATACAAAGAGAAAAACATTAATTACCAAGGAACAGAAAACAGACAGTGTCACACTTCTCACCTACAATAATGGGAAGCTGGAGAGAGGGGAATGATATCTAGAAAACACTTGAGCCAGCTAAAATACCTTTTATTGGCCAGGGGAAAAAGAGTTATACCCTCCCGAGCAGGTGGGATTACAGGTATGCGCCACAATGCCTGTCTAATTTTTTTCATTTTTTGGTAGAGACAGGAGTCTCGCCATATTTCCCAGGCTGATCTTGAACTCCTGAACTCAAGTGATTCACCCACTTGGAACTCCCAAAACTCTGAGATTACAGGCATGAATGAGCCATTGCGCCTGGCCTAATTTTTTTTGAAAACGTATCACCAAATGGACAAGATAGGGATGTTACTGAAAATGTCAGACTCAAATTTGGGTAGCAGCAAGAAGAATTTCTTTGAGGGGGAAGTCAATGATGAGGAGAGTGTGCTTTTGACATTGGTGCCAGTTAAAGATGACCCAAATATCGAACACATGGAATCAAGTATTTCTTCAACTTATGTCAAACTGGAGAAGCTAAGAGATACAATCAAGGTCATCTACTTCAAACAAATGAACAATTTGCAGTTCCACAAAAAGCTGGCTGCAAAATACCAGCCCTTCCCTTGCCGACCATTTTGCCTCCAATTAACAAGGCATGTCGGGACACTTTGCGGGACTGGTGTCAACAGCTTGGTTTGAGTACTAATGGCAAGAAAATAGAAGTTTATCGGAGGCTCCATAGACATGGTCACCCTGAACAACAGCAAGATATGCTTGAAATGTCACAAGAGACCAGATTACAGCGATGTTCAAGGAAACGCAAGGCAGTGACCGAGAGCAAGGCTTCAGAAAAGTTATGAGATGAATGAGAGAGCAGAAGAGACTAATACAGTTAAAGTGATAACTTCACTGCAAGGAGCCATGTTGGCATCATGGGCAAGAATTGCTGCAAGAGCTGTTTAGCCTAAGGCTGTGAATCCATGTTCCATTCCTGTTTCTGTTGAGGCCTTTTTGATGCAAGCCTCTGGTGTTGGGTGGAGTGTGATCCATGGCAGACTTCTCTCGGCAGACACAAAGTGCAGTTTCATGCAGGTCAGGCCTGGGTGCCTACCACTCACAGGAGGATAATTGCTCTCTTGTTACCTGCCTGCGTTTTCCCACCCCCAGGCATAGAAGATAATATGTTATGCCCCAACTGTGCTAAGAGAAATAAGAAGATGATGAAAAGAGTCATGGCAATGGAGAAGTCGTGGCAACCTATCTGAATACAATGTACTAGAGAAGGAGGGATGTGCTTTCAGACCATGGAACCTATTATGAAGGAACAGAAGAGGAGACAATTTGAATGAATCTTTGTGATTTACAAAACAAAGTCACAGTGACTAGGACTCCACAGTGAAGACGGTTGACCAGTGACCCAGCCCCATCTAAAGAGCCCCTTTCCGTAAGACCAAAAACCCATTAAAATAAAGTCACTGCCAAATATATAAATATTATTTATATAGTACGTATACATACATATATAATATATCTGATATATAATGTATATGTATATATATTACACACACACACACACACACACACACACACACACACATATATATAAAATCCAGGTATCCTATCTGAGAAAAATATTCTAGAAAGAAACTTAAGCAAATAAAAAATGAACTGAAATAGATAACTCAAGATATGAGACAAAGAGAGAAGTTGGTTGTGGACAAATGGATCTCTCCTCTCTGTCTCTCTCTCTCTGCCTCTCTCCCTTTCTCTCTCTCTCTCTTCCTCTCTCCCTCTCTCTCTCACTCCCTCTCTCTCTGATGCAATTGCGACAGAAGCCCCAGCTGAACCCAGGGGGAAGCTTTGGAGCTGGAGTTGTTCTGCACTGAGATGGGTCTGGCCTTTTCACTTTTTATGTTGTCCTTGACAAGTAGTTGCAAGAAAGTTGCCCAGGGAGGGATGCAGACCGGAGGTGTGGCAATTCCCTTCAGCGCAAGGCAATTAGAGGGACTCAGCTGTGAGCTGTCTGTAGCCAACATTCAGCAGCTGAAGGCGGAAAGACCATGTATGACATGGTGCCATTTATATGAAATTATGTGTGTATCTGCCATGGTGTGGTAGGAAATGTTTAAGAATCAGCCCTGAGGGGACTGGGCAGGGGAGAAAAGCTCTGATTTGTAGCTTTTGCTGATTTTTGTGGTGTAAATACTCTTATCATGGCTGATGTCAAACTTCCAATGTGATGTCACTGAATGTGGAGGCAGAGCAGGATGCACACAGTCGCCTCTCATGAGCATACAGGCTGGCTTCGACACACCACTGTATGGGCACGAGGAAATTTAAGGGAAACGTGGGCGAGGAGAGAGCCATGCGGAACAACAGTCCCAGCATTTGGGCATCCTGTAAGGTAGGAAAGCTTTGAGTTTTTTCTCTGTTTTCTCTCCATATGGTTAATTTTCTTTACTGGGGTCAAATTTCTAATCCTCCTCCCTACCGTCCCCTGCCCCTTCCCCCCTTCCACCCCTAAGTTGGTATTCTTTGCAGGTAGTGTTTCAGAAGAAATCTCGAATACTTGTTCATATTGAAGTCCATGTGGCTATCAAAACCAGAAACAGCTTCATGGTAGGTGCTTATGAGGATCAATGTGACAGTGAATGTCAGGGAGTGGCAAACTTTATGTAAGGGGCCAACCAGTACATATTTTTGGCTTTGTGGGACTTATGGTCTCTGTTGCAACTGCTAATCTCCTGCAGGACATAGACTCCTGTTTTATATGATACCGTTGTATCCTAAGCCTCTTGGTAAGTGTTAATTACGGTTATTTCAAAGGACCCAGAGAAAAAAATCTTTTAACTCTAGAAATTCAGAACAACCACTCAGAGGAGGAATATAGGCCTTGTAGGAGGCTTTTTGGCTCAGCCGGCTTTGTGGCAGTAGCTGTATGCGGGACTTTTTTTTTTTAAGTTCTTTTTCTCCAGGGTTAAATGTGATGAGAAAAAGAGAACCCTTGGATTAAAAAACAATAAAAAACAAATGCTGCAAAACTTAAAAAACCAAAAACCGAATTCTACAGATTTATGTATTAGGATCTTGTTAATTCAGAATTTGGAAAAATATATTAGTACCTGGGAAGGAGGTAGGCACTTACCATTATATTATCTGTAAAGAAAGATGTAGTGGATAGATTAACAAAGTAAATCAGGTCAGGCAGGCGCAAACCTTCATATGGCTAAGAAATTAAACTCTTCCTCATCTTTCAAGCAAATGAAATATTTGAATGTTAATGTGAAGGTGAAATCCACAAGTTTTTTATTTATAAAAATGGATCGTGGCTGGGTACATGGTGTGTGCCAATAGTCCCAGCTACTTGGGAGGCTGAGGCCAGAGGATCACTTGAACCCAGGAGTTGGAGTTTGCAGTGTGCTGGGATCATGCCTGCGAAGAGCCACTGTACTTCCCTGGGCACATGTTGAGACTTTGTCTCTATTTTTTTTAAAAAAATGGATCATGTAGAATCTTTTTTTGCCAAAACTTGATGAGTACCTCTAGCTGTTGGTATAGACACTAAAGCTATAGTTATTCAAATATATTTGGGGAAGTCTCTTCTCCTAGCTTCAACTCTTCCATCTTTAAATGAGTATTTTAGATTCCTTAGACAGTGCTATGGTTTAAATGTGCCCCTAAATTTCATGTGTTGGAAACATAATTCCCAAATTATTATGTTGACTGGAAGGAGGGCCTTTGAGAAGTGGTTAGGATTAGATAAAGTGTCAGAGTAGGGCCCCCATGATGTGACTGGTGGCTTTATAAGAAGAAGAGAAGCCTGAGCAGACACAGATAGTCTTGCCCTCTCTCCATATGATGCTTTCTACCATATGATGTCACAGCACAAAAGCCCTACCAGAGGCCAGAGCCATGCTTTTGGACTTCCCAGCCTCCAGAATTGTAAGAAATAAATTTCTTTTCTTTGTAAGTGATCCAGTCCCAGGTATTCAACAGAAAATAAACTAAGGCAACCTTATGAATTTTTGTGAAATTCACTAAAAATATTAAGCTCACTTACTAAAATATGCCCTGTCTCCTGACCACTTCTTGCCTTGTAGTTGTGCAAGGTCAACCACACAAGAGGCCAATTCCATTTTGGCTTCTAATTGTCTTAGGATATATATATGTCTGTGTGTGTTATATTGTGGCAGTGAGACAGTTGTTTTC
Source organism: Alouatta caraya (assembly GCA_963575295.1). Taxonomy (NCBI): domain Eukaryota; kingdom Metazoa; phylum Chordata; class Mammalia; order Primates; family Atelidae; genus Alouatta; species Alouatta caraya. The sequence goes on from CAUYUD010034264.1 coordinate 75,361, forward strand.
TAATAGAAAGTTCTTGCTTCATCACCATCTGACCCAGAAGCTCAGAGCAGACCTCAGTGTCCAGACAAACCCACTCAGGTTATGTTGCAGTTATCTCTCAATAACTCTTAATCTTTTCTGTGTGACAGATTTCTATGGAAATTTAATGGAAGTAAAGGGAAATGGACTAAGGAGCATTAATATATAGAGAGTGAATTCTGATCACTCCTTTTGAAAATCCTTAACTACCACATTTTATACTTTATTTGTGTTGTTATCTGACACCCCAAAATGCCGAAGTACACAGTGACTTCAAAACGAGAGAGACGTGCACAGGATTGGACGGGTTCATTTGTTTATTTAACGCAAAAAGGAGGAGATAGGCAACATTTTTTGAGAAGAGTATTTTTCCAGGAATGTATCACAGTTTAATCTTGCATTAGGGGAAAAGCACTAGACTAAATTGAAGCTTTGGTTTTCATCACTAAACAGTCCTGAATTCAAACACATCCTTTCACTTCAGTCAGCCTCCATTTTCTTTACTGTGAACTGAGAATACTGCATGGGATGGTAGGAGATTAAGCAAGAGGCTGTATCTGGGAGTGCTGGCTACATGTAAAGTGTGGTATCAACGAGGGAGATTCAGTAAGACTGGCTCCTCAGAATCCACCACAGTCAGCACTCAGAGGAAATCATGACCAAGGGACGAATGTGCCGAGACCATTGTTCTTGCCTTGAACAGCAGATGCTACTTGCTGTGTGGCCCAATAGTCCTGTGCCTCCTTTTGTTTCTTGCTGCTTTGGCAAAAAGATAAACATGTAGGGAGGCTCTAATGTGGCTTGAAATGAGCATATAGAAACTACCAGGCCAGTGAAGTCATGGTAAGTATCTCTGGTATGCCCATGAGAAATACCTATGTCTACCATAGATCCTCTTCTCCCCTATTCTCCACACATGCACACAGCCTCTTCTGTGAGCTCCAATTAAAGTACCAGATGCTCTATGGACCCGTCCCTGAATTGTGTCCTTTTCTCTCCTCCAGGCCATAGGATTCTTGTCCATCAGATCTTCGTAGCAGTTACTACTTATTTTGCTCATCTGTTACTGAAGTTAAACAGTTTACTGTGTACCCACAATGTGCAAGGCTCTGTGCAGATCATAATTATATGTTGCCTTGGAGTTATATATTGCCTGGAGAAGGACTCAGTTGTGAGCTGTCTCCAGCCAACATTCAGCAGCTGAACGGGGAAATATTCAGCAGCTGAACCAGTAGGTCAGGCCAGCCCCACCCCCACCATCCTCCACAATAGACTCCAACAACTCCCTTAAGATGACTACTAGCATTGTTTATCTCTGTGTGTGTTACACCCCTTGAGGTCTGGGACCTCTTGTGGTGCATGCATTCTTCACATCATCCGGCATGCAGAGTGGACAGTGAAGGGTCCAGCCATGAGTCATCCTACCGCCCGCTAGAACGCTGGGATAACATGGTAGTGAGTAGAGCACATAATGATAAAAGTCATATATGCTCAATTTCAAAAGTTTGGAAATACAGACAAGTACAAGCTTACCTATAACTTCACCATCCAGAGATGACTTCTGCTAATATTTTAGTACATTTTATTTTAATCTTCTTTTATCTATGTCTTTATTTACCTAATTTGGAATAGTCTGCATGCAAAGTCTTATGCCCCATTTTCCATTACAAATTTTGAAAACATAATGTAAATATTTATATAGTATTCTATCATATAAATGAACCATTCTTTATTTGCCAATTTCCTTATTAGACATGTAGATTGTCGTCAATTTTTTCACTATTACAAACAATAATGAGGATTTTTATAGCTATGTCTACATCTCACCATGCTTATATATCTGTTTTTCTTTGATGTATTCATAGAATTTAAATTACTATCCAAAGGGTATAAAATGCCTAAAATTATTACCAAATTGCTTGTCAGAAAGTTTTATCCTTTCTAGTCTTGTCAGCAGAGAATGCCTGATTTGTCATTCCTACACTAACATTAATTGTATTTTTCGATATTTACAAATCCAACTAGAGTGTGTGGAGTTCTGGTTTTACTTTTACAGACGTATTTGATCACTAGTGAACTTAAACATTTCAATATATGTACTGGTAACTTTTTATTTATTTTTCTCTGAATTATCTGTTTATGTTTTTAACTATTTACAAATGGAAGAGTTAGTATTTTTTCTATAGTGTGCTACGGAGGCATTACTAAAGGTTTTAAAAACCATTCGAAGACACCTGCGTGCTCTCTGACGCCACACCACCCATGGCCACCTTAGAAGAAAGATCTGTCCCAGATGTAAAAGGCGGTTTCTTGAACGACAACCTTGGTTGTGTTGGGTTATTGTGCCATTTGTTCTTCTGATAAAGAATGCACCAGGAAATGCAAGTGCCGTTTTTTCTGCAGCACGCACGCTTGCTTTCCATTAAGTGGAACCTTTGTGCCAAAACAGATTTGCAGGTCTGCCAAACCAGACAATGCTACTGGCAGGAAGATGCACATGGTCTGATGTTAATGCAAGAGTGAGAAAGCCTCTGTGGCACAGGCACAGGGGGTCAGCCCAAATGGGGACTTTCTTTCCTTCCTTCCCTCCTTCCCTCCCTTACTCCCCTTCCCTCCACTTCCCTCCACTTCCCTCCCCTTCCCTCCCCTTCCCTCCCCTTCCCTCCCCTTCCCCTTCCCTTTCCCTCCCCTTCCCCTTCCCTCCCCTTCCCCTTCCCTCCTCTTCCCTTCCCTCCCCTTCCCTTCCCTCCCCTTCCCTCCCCTTCCCCTTCCCTCTCCCTCCCCTTCCCTTCCCTCTCCTTCC
>CAUYUD010034265.1:0-32457 GCA_963575295.1 Alouatta caraya
CCCCCTTTAAATGGGTGCTGCAATCCTAAGCTGCTCCTAATCTGCAAACTTGGTTATCCCCCTCTTGGATATAAACAATTTTTTTTTTTTTTTTTTTTTTGGAGACGGAGTTTCGTTCTTGTTACCCAGGCTGGAGTGCAATGGCGCAATCTCGGCTCACCGCAACCTCCGCCTCCTGGGTTCAAGCAATTCTCCTGCCTCAGCCTCCTGAGTAGCTGGGACTACAGGCACACGCCACCAAGCCCAGCTAATTGTTGTATTTTTAGTAGAGACGGGGTTTCACCATGTTGACCAGGATGGTCTCGATCTCTTGACCTCGTGATCCACCCGCCTCGGCCTCCCAAAGTGCAGGGATTACAGGCGTGAGCCACCGCGCCAGGCCGGCTATACTCTTAATTCTGCTTTGCTCAACTACAGGTTCAGTTGACTAGATTATTGCCTCTGTTCAGAGAACAAGCCCTGTGCAGAGATTTACCAGTTGGCTCTCTGTCCATTTCCTTTTCCTACTCACTGTTCTGCCTATATCTATCCTCTGGAGTGTCTTTTGCTGGCACAGAGGGGCTCCCTACCCTTAGTCTTCTCTCCAGAATATTCCAACCCACACTGTTGATTGCATATCCCAACTTGTTTTTTTCTATCTGCTTAAACTTGAAAACCCTCTCCCACTTCCCTCTGGTTCTCATTGCAGAAAGAAGCTGAAGAAAGACTCTACCCAGGTCTGGAAGAGTAATTAGTAAGCAAAGATTTAAAAGCCAAGCAAAAAAACAAAACAAAAACAAAAACAAGTGGTAACAGCCTGAACACAAGGAGGAAAGATAGATGATGGATACAAACAGTATTAAAAGCTAACAGTTGTAGAATGCAACAATTGATGATATGCAATGAGGAATGTGTATGTGGGAAGAAGATTACAAGGCCAACAGTGGTACCATTCACTAAGATAGATGATACAGAATGAGTTCTATGGAAAGTAACTAAGTGCCTTTGGGCCTTCCAAATTAAACCATTTATTAGATCATTGGAAATATAGGTCCAGAAATCAGAAGAGTTCTTGATTAGATTTGAGAATCATCAAAATGTAAAGAAAAAGTTGGGAAAGGGTTTTCTTTAAGATATTTTGGGTGTTGTATTTAGAACAAAAAGCTCTGAGAGATGAAAATGAAGCACTTTGGAATTATGACTTTGACTCTTAAAAACTGATTAGATTGATAAAGAATAATTCTTGAAATAAATCTAGAATGAATATCTAATGATAGTAAAAGAGGAGAAAAAATAAAAATTAGATAATGAAAACGAAAGGAGATAGTTTTAAGAAGACAATGGTTAACAGTAACAAATGTTCATCAGTGTGTTTAACGCCTCTGCCAAATCACTTTAAATCTGCCCCACTTAAATTCAAGTGGCACTTTAATCTTTAATAAAAAATACACGAGACAAATAAAACAATACTTTTTTTGTTTGACTCAACTAACTAGCCTTCAAATTAAAATTTTACCCAAGAAGACGTGAAAGATAAAGCCATCACTTCTACAGGGCTTCCATCTCAGTCTCTATAGATGCTTGCTTCTTGAGCTGGGAAAGACTGTCTGCTTGGGCCGAGTGCTCTAAGGTTTCTTATTTTAAGGACTTATGCCTTTGTATTTCAGCACAAGAATGATTCTTGACATAAATCCATCTATTATCCCAGGAAAAAAACATTTGAATCTTTCCCATTAAATTGTGAAATGAATTAATTAAAAAATGCACTTTCTTATATTGGAAATTATGGCTTAATGTTGTCTAATGAGGTTGATTTTAAAATAATTATACAAAGCAGTGATGTCAAATCCAGCAGAGATACAGTTTGGATGCTAAACTCAAATTAAAGATCAGACAAGTATATGGTATTATTGAATGATTAGTGAATGTAACAAAAGCTAAGATAAGCAGATAACATAAAATATGCAATTATAATATATAGTTTTATCAGTTATTAAACCGTATCTGGGAAATAAACTGTCAGATATATTTTTAAATTCTTTTACTTATTTTAAAACAGCCTATGTATTATTAAACATTATTGGCTTTTATCTTCTGTTTTTTTCCCCAGAACTCTAGCACAGGTCAGTAAACAGAGGATTATTATTCCCACAGAAGCTCCTCTCAGGTCGTAGCCCTCCCAAAAATAATAGTTTTCTACCTGTTAACACTTTAATTTAATTTTCCCTTTCACTAAACTGTAGTAAATGGAACCACAAGTATATACTTTTCTGTGCCTGGCATCTTTTGCTCAGCATTGTTGTGAGTTTAATTCATGGTGTTGAATATAATTTGTCCTTTCTTATATCTGCAAAGTACTTCATTATGTGACTATCCCACATACTATGTATCCATTTTGTTATTTTTGGACACATATTGTTGTCAATTTGGGACTGTTATGAATAAAGCTGTTATGTACATTGCTATACATGTGTTTTGGTGATTATATGTAGATATTTCTGCTGGGTAGATACCTGGGAAGGAAATTTTTTAGTATGTAACAACAAATTACTTTCTAAACGATTATACAATTTATGCACTATTTGGTATTATAAAAGAGTTTTGGATGTTCCATGTCTTCTTCAACACTTGTCATTCTGGTGTTTATATAATTTGTTGTGGTTTTGTTTACATTTTCCTTTTATCTAATAATGTTTTGTGTGCCTTTTATATGCATATCAATTATTAGGAAATCTACTTTCTATAAAATCCCTTTTCCAGTCTTTTGCATATTCTTTGGCAGTTTGCTATTATTGAGTTGCAGCAGTTTGTGTGTCTGTGTGTTTGCCCTGTTTTTGGTGTACATTTTCACATTCTTAATGGCGTCATTTGCTGAACAAAAATTTTTAATTTTAAAGTAGTCAAAATTCTCATTTTTCAATTATGGTTAACCCATATAATGCCCTGTTAAATAATTACTTTTATATTCCTGAAACAAAAAGATGTTTTCCAGTGTATTTTTCAAAGAGCTGTATTGTCTACTTTTGCCACCTAAACCTGAAGTCTCTTGTTTCGTTATGCATGTGTAGGTATGTGTCTCTGTGTATGTTTATGGTGTAAGGAAGTCTCAATGTTCATTTTTTTAAATATCAGTATTCAATTGATCCAATACAATGTATTGAAAAGACTATTGTTTCCATGTTTCCATATACAAAATGACTTTGTTAGAAATAAGATGGTACATATCTTTGTACCAATAACATAGTACCTTAATTACCACAACTTTTTGAATAGGTCCTCTTATTTGCTGGTGTAGGCCTTCAGTTTGGTTCCTCTTCTGAAAATCGTGTTGGCTATACTGGTCCTTTGTATTTCAAAGCAAGTCTTAGAATCAGCTTGTCAATTTCCACAAAGAAAAAAAAAACGGGATATTTATTGATACTCATTGAAACTATAAACAAAATTGGAGAGAACTAACATCTTTTATAGAAAGGAAAAAATGTCCACAAATTCCATTCTTTTTTATAATCATGCTTTTGCAATGAAATCTTTGCAAGGTTAGGCTTCAAGAAATATTGTGTTTAGTTTCTCTTTTTTGAAACTCTGCCAAGACACCATATGAACAAGCTTGCAACAGCCTGCTTAATTATGGGAGACAAATGTCCCTTTATTATTGTCATCTATTGCCCAAATTAAAGCTGGACATCTGCCCAGTATGTAAGTGAAGTAATTCTCCAATCAGATTTCAGTTGATCTACCAGATGACCGTAGATGCATGTATAAAACAAGTAAAAATCAGCTGAGCATGACCTAGATAAGCAGAACTTCTCATATGACCAGACTCATGATCAATGATCAATGGTTGTTATTTTGTCTCTAAATGTGGAGACAGTTTGTTATACAGCAATTTCTAACTGACGTGTACAAAGTATTCACAATATAGTGTCTTTCAATCCATGAACATGGTATGTCACTTAATTTATTTTGTCTATTTAATTTTTGTCAATTTTGTATTATTCAGTGTAGAGAATTTAATTTCTATTGCTTGTTAATTTTTAAGACAACTGAAAATTACAAGATTTTTAAAATTTCTTTTTCTAGTTATTTGTCTTGTTTAAATTATAAAATTGATTTTTACATATTGAATTGGTATCCTATTACTTTGCTAAAACCATTTTATTAATTTTAATAATTTGCCTGTAGAGTCTTAAAATTTTTTTATTTTACAATTCTATTTCCTGAGAACAATGACAATCTGCTGCAGTGGAACTTACAATGGCCCCTTTTCCTAGGTGCTCCGTCCCAGGAAGGAGGGACCTGATTTATAAGTTCCTGATGGGCTGCTGCCTTTTTTCAACTATGCCCTGCCCAGCAAGGAGGGAGTCTAGTCACTGTCTGCCTATAGAAGCATTGCTAAGCTGCGGAGGGCTCCGTCCAGCTGCTATGTAAACTTCCTTGCTATTTTGTTTATAAATTTAAGGTTAGAATGGCCTTGGTAATGGTGGATTGCCTCAGTAATGGCGGACACCCTTCCCCCCCACTGAGCTCAACCGTCCAGGGTGGAGCTCAGACTGCTGTGCTGGCTGTGAAACTCTCCAGCCAGTGAGTTTCAGTTTGCTGGTCTTTATGGGGGTGAGACCTGCTGAGCCAGATCACTTGGCTTCCTGCCTTCAGCCCCCTTTTTTTCAGGGGAATGGGTGGCTCTGTCTCACAGGCATTCCAGGCACCAGCTAAAATGGCCACTCAGAATTGTGCTGGAAACCAGCGGGTCTTATTGGCCCAGCAGGAATCTCCTGGTTTGTGGGCTGTAAAGACCATCGGAGAAGCACAGTATCTGAATCAGAATGCTGAATCGGCCAGAAAAGTACCCAATGTCCTCCATTGTGGGGGAGATGCTCCAGCCCGTTACCCTTCCCAGGTGAGGCAGCACCACACCCTGCCTCAGTTTGCCCTCCTTGGGTGATACTCACTGTCCAACCAGTCCCATTGAGATGAACCAGGTACTTCGGTTGGAAATGCAGAGATCAATCGCCTTCGTGTTGCTCTATCTGGGAAGTGTGCTCTGAAGCTGTTCCTATTCAGCCATCTTGACAGAAGTCCCAACTTCAGCTATTCTTTTTACAATTTATTTTTTTGCCTCAACCCTCCATGTCCTCTTTGTCTTCAACTTCACTAATCTCTTCTTCTTGATTATGTAATCTGCTGATAATCACATGCTGTGTATTTTTTCATCTTAGAAACTGTGACTTTCATATGTAGATATTCATTTTGGGTCTACTTTTTTTATATGCCTCTATGTAACATTTATTCTTTCCTCTAGCTTCTTGAACATATGAAACACATTTATAATAATTTTTATAATTTGCTTGTCTACTAATTCTATCATCCAAGTAATTGCTAGGTCAATTTCAAGTGAATGACTTTTCTTCTAATCAAGGATTGTATTTTCTCACTTCTTTGCATGGCTAGTAACTTTTCAATGAATGATAAACATTGCGAATGTTACCTTATTAGTTGCTAGATATTTTTTATACCTGTAAATATTATTGAGTTTTGTTCTTGGGATGCAGAAAAGTTATTTGGAAATTGATTAATGCCTTGGTGTCTTGCTTGTAAGCCTTGTTAGGTGGCCACGCATAGTAGCATTTAGTCAAGGATTAATTTTTCCTACTATTAAAGCAAAACATTTTATATTCTACTAAATGGTCAGTAAACTCTGATGTTTTCTATTCCAGCTCTTTAAAACGGGCACTATTCCTGGTGTTATGTGAGCTTTGGGCATTGTTTCCTTTATATTAAATATCACTTAACTTTGTTGCCAGGTGTTCAATGTCATGAGAGCCACTGTTCCGTATTTTGGATTCTTTTTCAGTTGATTAAGGCAGTAGATAAAGCTAGTCCCTGTTACTTCATCTTTGCTTGAAGCGGAACTGTATAATTTGGTCTTTAGATTATAATTTTTAGTAATAAGTAAGATTGTGACTAAAAAGATGAGGACTTGACAAAATTTACATATTAACACAGTGATGGGTGGGGCTTTGTGACCACCTCACTTTCTTTTTTATAAGAAGGATGGTAGCAATGAACATACAAAGGTTAAGAGCAACTGACATGCAAAGAAGAGCATGCACAGAAACTAAACAACCAGGGGTGAATTTTGCCAGACATTGCCTGTTAGTACTTAGCACTACTCCTTCCCTTCTAAGCTTTCCCCCTTTTTCACATACTAGAAGATTAAAGGCTCTCTTGTCAGCAAAGTCCCAATGTAAGTTCTGTCAATTAGACATTTGCATAAAATTAGAAGAGATAAGGAAACTAAAATTTAATATTTCTCTTCAGATTCCAGCAGTAATCTAGTGTGTACTCTTATTGAATACATGGCAATGAAGGAAAAGAGAATCATGAGCTGAATATAGCCAGAAAACAACCATGTGCTACTTTGCAGCTGTGTGGCAACATGAGGCATATTAAAACAGGCTCCTGTGGACACAAAAGTGCCTCATTTTGGTTCCTAATCTTTCAGTAACCCCATCTTCCTCCCATTTGTTCCTCTAGTAGTCACAAATCTTTACCCTGATAATTTATATTAAATGTGTCTTTCATCAAAAGATCTACAATGCTTGACAGGTGTGGCTCACACTTGTAATCCCAGCACTTTGGGAGGCCGAGGCAGGCAGATCATGAAGTCAGGAGTTCGAAACCAGCCTAACGGTGAAACCCCGTCTGTACTAAAAATAGAAAAATTAACCAGGAGTGGTGATGTGTGCCTGTAATCTCAGCTACTTAATCTCATAAGAAATACTCAATTACAAGGGTGAAAGAGAAGATTGAATTCTCAACCTCTAGTTGAGTCTGCTAGTCCAAGACAATAGGCCTGATGGGAACATGAGTGGTCTGGACATTCTGCAGAACATCTCCTTTATTTGCTCTGTCAACGACATCATGTTAATTAGACAAACTGAATAAAAGGAGGCAAGTAAGTTAAACAGTGACATTCTTAGTTGTCTAGTAGCCTCAAGCATGCTGGTACTTCCTCTCTGACATAATGACAAATTATTGAGTCTCGCTTATCTTATCACCAAAATGGAAGCATAATGACCAGTAAGGACATATTTTGGAATTGGGAATACTCTTCTGACCCATTCAAGAGTGTCAAGAAAGCCTGCTAGGTGTGAGTGGAATTTAAAAGAAAAAAGATCTTTACACAGGTCCAAGATGTGGTACAGGCCATCTTGCTGCTTAGGCCATGTAATCCTACAGACCTAGTGGATCAGAAGTAAATGTGAAGGATGCCATGGGAAGATGATGGTAAGTCCCAGTAGGCGCATCAAAACATGTCATTTAAAATATATATTCAGAAGGTCTGTAGCAGAGATTCGTATCAATGAAATTGTCAGAGCAAATTATTTGTGCTTTATCATTTTTATATCAACTATGAAATATTTATTAATACAAGAGAATATAAACTGTAACAAAATAAAACCCTAAACCTATCCCTACTTTAAAAACTCCTTGAGCACCTCTTTCTGAATGTATCCCCTCTCTGCCTGAGACAGAAAATCAATTTTTAAAATAACATTTGGCATTTCAATGGACTTCTTTATACATTCACTAAATATCCCTAAAAATAAATAGTATTTTAAATAATTTTATATCTTATACAAATGGTGTAATGGCATTGATTTGTCATCAACTTCTACTTTTCTACAAAATTATGTTTGTACAAAAGTTCAATTATGATGACTTCTAGCCCCAGTTTTTTAAGTTTTTTACTTTTAACATCTTGTAATATTTCATTGTGTTAAAATGCCACAATTGATTTAACTCTCCTATTGATTTTCATTTTTTTCTGTTTCATTTTTTCCTGTGGCACTAAATCCTTTTATGAATACTCTTAATGTGTATATATGTTCATCTTTTATAGGCAGTATCACATTGTCCTCCAAAGTCAGACAAATTTGAAAAGCATAACATCTTTTCTGCTGATGTATTTTTAATTTTTAATGATACATAATAGTTTTACATATTGATAGAGTAAATGTGATATTTTGATACAAGCATACAATGTATAATGATCAAAGAGGTGGTGGGTGTGCCAATTACCCAGACTGATCATCACCTTTAAAATTTTAACATGCGTATTTTACTTTAACCAAGTATCTAACTTCTGTCTGAACTATAGCTTAGCTGAATATGAATTCTAACTTAATGGTGATTTTCTCTCTACACTTTGAAGAGATTCAGCTTTTCAGATTCCTCTGTTGTTAAGAAGTCCGTATTCTTTCTAGTTGTTTCAGTTCTGTGGCCCCTTTTAAGAAGAGAACTCAGCTTAAGAACTATTCTTAAGAAGAAAACTCTTCTGCTTTGATGTTTCAGATTTTTACTAACAGTATACTTAAAGGTGAATTTATTTTTATTTTTCTGCTTGAGTTTTATTGAATTTACTGAACGTGAAGATTTGCTTCTTTCATCTACTAGAAAATTCTGTTATTACTTCCTCAAATATTCCTTCTTTCTTATTCTTTAAATCATTTTCATCTGAAACACCAAAGGATGTTACATCTTCTCATCCTAACCTCCATATTTCCTAACCTGTTAGGTTATCTTTTATTTTGTCTCTGTATGATATTTTGGGCAATTGTTCTTAAATCTGTGCTTCAGTTTACAAATCTGTTTTTTTCTAATCGGCTGCTTACTGTTCTTGAGCATTTAGGTAGTGATTATATTGTTTTACCTAGAAACTATAGTTCTTTATCAAGTGTTTCTATTAAATAAAACTATAGTGTTCATGTTTTTAATTATTTTTTCCTCCATTAAACTTACTAAACAAATTTATTTTGTCTTTGTTTATAATTCTTATTTCTGGTGCCCTTCAGGGTCTACTTCTGCACTTTTTTTCTTTCTGCTTACCGTATGTTAGTCTGTATCTTGGTCATTTTAGATTATAAAACCAAGTTCTAGTGGGCTTGGATGGGCACAGTGACTCAAATCTGTAATCCCAGCACTTTGGGAGGCCAAGGCTGACGGATCACTAGGTCAAGAGATCAAGATCATCCTAGCCAACATGGTGAAACCCTGACTCTACTAAAAACACAAAAATTAGCTGGTCATACTGGCACACGCCTGTAGTCCCAGCTACTCAGAAGACTGAGGCAGGAGGATCTCTTGAACCTGGGAAGCAGAGGTTGCAGTGAGCTGAGATTGCACCACTGCATCTCAGCCTAGCCGCAGAGCAAGACTCCACCTCAAAAACAAAACAAAACAAAAACAAAAAAACAAGTTCAAGTGGGCTTTACATATGGGAGGTTTTTTTGCAGCCCTATTTCAGAGAGATTTTTCTTTGCTAGAGTCACACACCCAAAAGTATTGCCTAATTGAAGCTACTTTAAGGTAAATTCTCAGATTGGGATTTTCTAGATTACCCAAGTAGTACAGATTCTGATCCCAAACCTATGTTCTAGGCTTGTCAATACAAATTCAACAAACATATGAAAAAATGCTCATTATCACTGGTCATTAGAGAAATGCAAATAAAAACCACACTGAGATACCATCTCACACCAGTTAGAATGGCAATCATTAAAAAATCTGGAGACAACAGATACTGGAGAGGATGTGGAGAAATAGGAACACTTTTACACTGTTGGTGGGAGTGTAAATTAGTTTAACCGTTGTGGAAGACAGTGTGGTGATTCCTCAAGGATCTAGAAATAGAAATTCCTTGTGACCCAGCAACCCCATTACTGGGTATATACCCAAAGGATTATAAATCGTTCTACTATAAAGACACATGCACCAGTATGTTCATTGTGGCACTGTTTACAATAGCAAAGACATGGAACCAACCCAAATGCCCATCGATGATAGACTGGATAAGGAAAATGTGGCACATATACACCATGGAATACTATGCAGCCATAAAAAGTGATGAGTTCATGTTCTTTGTAGGGACATGGATGAATTGGAAACCATCATTCTCAGCAAACTGACGTAAGAACAGAAAATCAAACGCCACATGTTCTCACTCATAGGCGGATGTTGAACAATGAGAACACATGGACACAGGGAGGGGAGCATCACACACTGGGGTCTATTGATGGGGCTAGAAGAGGGACAGCAGGGGGTGGGGAGGTTGGGGAGGGATAACATGGGGAGAAATGCCAGATATAGGTGACGGGGGATGGAGGCAGCAAACCACCTTGCCATGTATGTACCTATGCAACAATCCTGTATGATCTGCACATGTACCCCAGAACCTAAAGTACAATAAAAAATAAAATAAAATAAGTAAATTTTTGTTGGTGGTGTTATTGTTTTGTTTTTTGTTGTTGCTCTGTTTTGTTTTGTTTTTTAACTGAGAGTATAGGACAAGACTATCAAGTTCCCTTGCCTTTTTCTTTCTTTCTTTTTTTTTTTTTTTTTTTTTGGCTTCTTTGTGGAAGTTTTCTAGTTCTTCCTTTCCCCAACATTGAAGGGCCCCAGTTTATGCAGAAATCTCAAGCTCCATTCCCCTCCTATATTGACACAAAACTGCAGCCCCCAGTCCCCCACATAGCCATGTAACCTAAAACTCTAGGGTGTTGACATTGGCAGACTCCTTCAGGAAAGCCTTCAGAACTCACCACCTTGGCTTTCTGCTTCCTTTGTATCTGATTGCTGAACATTTCTATTTCATTCTTCTTATTCCAACTGTTCATTTTAAAGGACTTTAATTATAGTTTATTTGGCATTTATAGATGCTTTGCAGTGGGCCAGCTTTCAACACACCTAATACACCATATTGATAGATGTATGCATGCCAATTTTAAATTTGAGGAGGTGATAATAATTTGTTTTCCAAGTGGTTGTTCCTAGTTAATGATCTTCCAATGGAATATGTTTGCTTTAATCAGCATCAAGCTTTTAGTCTTAGTTAATCTGATAGGGAAAAAATCTAGAATACATTTTGCATTTCTTTAATTATAAGAGAGTTGACCACTTTTTCATAGGTTTACGAGAAACTTTTCTTTTACTGTAACCTATTCAAATCTTTGCCCACTTATTGAGATGACTTTTTCTGTGGTTTCATATAAGAAGAATTTAGGTTTTGACTGCTCTATGTTGTTTCACTTTTTATTGAGATAAAAATTACATATACATCCCATATTTATTGAATACAATTTAATAAATTTTCATATATGTGTGCACCCCTGAAATCATTACCACATTCAAAACAGTAAGCATCCCCATCACTCTCAAAAATTTGACTTATTGCAAATATTTTCTCTATTTTATCATTTGGGTTTCTTTAGATTTAAGGAGTTTTTACCCAATTTCACTGCATTCAAATTTGTCAATCATTTACTCTAGTTCTTCCTTTTTATTTTTAATGCCCTGCTCAGAAATCTTATTCCAGGATTGTTTATAAACCCACCCACATTTTTTTCCTCTGTTTTCTTATGATTTCATTTTTATACATTTAAATTTTTGAGACTGCTTCTTTCTTGGGTAGCAGCCCAAAACATTTTATATAATGGCAAATTAGATTTTTAAGTCAGTCAGAAATCAGAATGAACAGTTTCATTTGATACAAATTACTGAATTTCAAATCAAATGAATTTCCTTTATGGTGGTATTGGCTGTCATAAGATGTAAGAAGTTACAGAGGGTCCTATTTCTCCTTGCAACTCTATGAGGAACATATTATTTCAGGTCTAATTTGAGATCCATGTTGGAAAGCCTTTCTTTTTAATATGACCATTCTAAAATTTGATACAGTATCTTATTTTATTAACTGCCTAATAAATTGCTATTTTGTTTCTTTCTTTTTTTATTTATTTATTTATTTTTTTTATTTTGTTTCTTAAGTAACATCTAGGTTCAATCAAAACCATAGAAAAACCAAGGCAAAAATAATAAAGGAGAACAAAATAATAAATTAAAAACTTATCACTTTTTAAAGGCTCTTCCTATCCATGGATTTCACATCAGTGAATTCAACCAACCAGAAATAGAAAATATTTACGGGAAAATAATACATAGCAATAAAAAATGCAATTTTTAAAAATATAGCATAAAAATTATTTGCACAAAATTTACATTGTATTAGGTATTGTAAGTAATATAGAGATGATTTAAAGAGTATGAGAGGATCTGTATGAGTTATATTCTAATACTACACAATTTAATATGAGAGACTTAAGCCTCTTCAATTTCTGTATCCTTGGGAGATCCTAGAATTGACACCCCACAGGTACCAAAGAATGGCTGTATATGAACTAAGCAGTGATCTATGAGAAAACACGCCTCTTTGTTTCTAGCTTTTGATTAGAAGGTGGTATTTCCAGAATGATTTGTTTTAGCATTTCCCTTAAATTTCTTTTAAACCCTAAGTGTTACTTGCTCTGGCATAAGCAGCGACTTGGCTATATCATATTTCATTTTGACAGAAGTGGTGATTTTAAATAGGTGTAGGTCTGACCAGTTATATGTTCTCATCTTTAGTTTAATGAGTCTATTAGTACATTCAAACTGATTAATACACTCAGATATATTTGTGGGTTTTTGTTTCTCTTTTTTTTTCCTTTGGCTTGGGGGTTGGGGGACAGTAATAGGGTATTGGTCAAGTTATGTGCAGCTAGTGAAAAGTTATTACTTAGGAGAATATATGTTAACAGTTGCAAAATTTAATTACTCTAGAGCAGCAAAGGGTTCTAATCAATTAATGTGTGCAAGGAAAGGTGTTTCCTCCTTCTAGAGAGACCAGAGGTGAGAGAGAGACAGCAAAGGAAATGGAAAAGGGAAAAAGTAAATTGAAGAAGAAATGACTAGACTAAATAGGTAATGAAATAAAATATAAAACACGCACAAAAGGGGGTCTTTTGAAACAAGAAAAAATAAAAACAGAAGATATGTAGGAAATAAGGAAAAAGAAGTTAATGAGAGAGCTGAGAAGTATAAAGATCGAAGAGAAAAGACAGAAAAAGACAAAAGGAATCAGAGAAAAAGAAAAAAGAATTGGAAGAGATATAAATATCAAAGACAAATTAAGTGGGTTAGAGGAACAGAAAACTGAAAAAAGGAAAAGAGAGGAAGGGTGTAGAGTGAATAGTGTTGCAAATACTGACACAGATTGATAACTCATCTGTATAATTCTCCCTAGTCCGTGGATTTTACCTTTGTTCACAGATAAATGCAAACATAGAAGTGGTTAAGTTAATAAAGCACTCATAGGCAGTGTCTTTGAAAAAAAATGTTACAAGACAGTACTCATGAAGTAATTTATTTTTAATTACAGCAAATAATTACTAATTTCTGTTGCTTTTACTTGACATTAGAAACTCTTTTTTCATTAGGGAGACTTTAAATTTCCAATAAATAATTCAATAGATAAAACTCAGTACCTGAGTTTTGTTTAGCTTTACAACTGCACTCTTGCAAGCAAAATAGAAACTTTTTTGTCCTGTGAATTGGTCATTCAAATCTTTTGCATGTTTTAGCAAGTAATAGAAGAGAAGATGTGTGTTTCTATCATAGGAGAGAAAATATTAAAGTAATCCATAAGAAAATAAAAATTTTTGTTCTGTCAGATTTCTGGTAAAAGACTATTTTTTGTCCCAGCAAATATATTTCAATGTGAACAGTTATGAAGAAGGATACACCCCTGTGGCCTCTGTATGATCTTGATGTGCTTGCTTTACAATAGAGGTATATGCGAGCAAGATAGGCTGTAAATAAAAATCACTAAAAATAAGCCCCATTTCTTCATAAATTTCATAACAAACATCAGAAGTATGTTCTCTTCAGGGAGGAATAGAAATCTAACTTCTAATTTTGGATAGCGCATAGATACAGGGATATTTTGCCTCATTGCCTGTGTTATTGAGTTTTAAGCCATATGTTCCTGGCTTTCATTCACAATATTTACACCACTGGTGAGATGATAAAATTTGAGCACAGTGAGTCCTATTCAGACTTCATTTAATAACTCATCTTTATTCTAGAATATATTCATCAAACTAAATCATATGATTCAAGGAAGCTTTTCTTAAACCAGACAGAAAGACCATTCTGAGTTAACATTACAGAAACAAAGTTTCCTCTTCTATTTGTATAAAGAGGAATTGAAATGGTAGTATCAATAATAGAAGTAACATTTGTGTATTAATATATTTTTGTCTTTCCTAAAGTGTAAGATTTGAATATATTTCCTATTCTGGGTGCTGGCATCGGAATTATTTCCTCTCTTATGCGTTTCCATATCCCACACACATCCTCTACCCCTCATGTTCCACTTGATTGAAAGGGAGATCACATGAAAACCAAATGACGTCCTTCCATCAGTATGCTCCTCTACTACCAGCTCCAGAAAGAGACGCAGATGCCCTGATGGCCCAGTCCTCTCCATTCATCCACTACAATATGGTAGATGAGCAATTGCTCTGTTTCAGATCCCAGAAATGAAATTATCTTTGGAATTAACAAGCAGCATTGCCTCCCCACTACTAATTTTTCCACCATTACCTAACTTGAAAACTTCTAAACATGTAAGCCTATAGATGACATTAGTCAGTAACAACACGAAATCTCACCATTTCAATCAATCCCCTAAATGCAGTCTGCCTCTTAAAACCCTAAATAAATACCATGCATGGTGACAAAGATTCTTTGCTTGTCCAGACTTTAGTCAGGCTCCTGAAACTTCTACTAGGCCCATCTATGCTCTTCCTTGTAAAATCCAGTTCTACAAAGAATCTTGCTAAATCAGTTTAGCAAGAATTTCCCACTCTCAATATCTGATCAACTTCCTCATCCTCCACCATCCCCTAAGTGATGTCTGGTCACCCTGGCCTGTTGTCAGCAAGAATCTTGTTAGGTCAGTTTAGTCTGAATGCCTCCTAACCTAATGTTATCTCTGAGTAAGTTTCCATGCACTGACCCCCACCCTGCTTTTGGCTATAAATTTCCACTTGCCCTTGTTTTATTCAGGTTTAAGCCCAATCTCTCTCTCCCATTTTAAAATCCCATTGTGGTGGTCCTGAACAATGTCTTCCTTACCATGTTTCAACCAGTATCATTGAATAACTTTTCCTCTAACAATAGTTCAATTTGATTTTTTATTATAATCAAAGACTGTATATGAAATCACACTGGCTTCTCTGAGAAGCACTATATAAACTAACAGTGTTCACGAGTAAGATAATGTTAGGTTGAAGATGAAAATGACCTCACAAGTTTTGAAAATCAGGTTTCAAAAGAAAACTTACTTGTCAGGCTCTTTGGTAACCGAAATTGATTCAAATCCAAGACTTTGGATTCTTATTCCAGTGTTCTTTCCACTGTACCACATGACCTTTTTAAGACCATGTAGAAGGTCTATTTAGAATATGAATCATTAATGCCTGCTGATTTTATTTGACTCAATGTTAGTAATACATTTAAAAATTGTTAGTAAGTTTTAAAAAATTATTATAATTCTTGTTAGCTAGTAGCTTAAAATAATCTTCTGGGTCATTTTTGGAGCTGTCACTTAATTCATTGGGCCTCTGACCAAGCAGTTCTCATCTTAATTCAAGTATTTGCAGGTTAGTGACCTCAATAAGAAAACAGGGATAGTAAGAAGAGGTAAGAAGTTAAGAACAATTGGGAAGACCATATAATAGAGTTATTCATCAAAGTCACAAAGTCTGGAGACTAGTCATATTTGTGTTCTAGTCCTGGATCTTCTGCTTACTGTTTGTACCAGATTAGTCAAATTACTTAACATCTCTACACATCAGCTTCCTCCTATCTGACTGGAGGCAATAGTAGTACCCAACTCATAGAATTTTTGTGGATTCTAAATGTGAAAAAGCACCTATTCAATAGTATAATTATACTATAGTACCTATTCTATAGTACCTGACATTTAATGCCCAAGTAAAGCTGGCCAAATCCCAACATCTCTATGGAAAATTTTTTAAATGGTCATATCTGGGAACTATTATCCAATCCTCTCATCCAGGTGTATTCCAAAATCAAGGCTTTTGTAGAATAGCCATAAGAAGATTTATAGGGAGTGTGCGTCATCTACCCATTCCAGAGGTCATCAGCTTCCAGTAAGTGAATCATTTCTCTGCTAGGTTCAATGGAGAGAATGTTTGAAAAATCATTTTCTTTGCCACTGAAAGGCTGAAAGCAGATTGTGATGTATCCCACAGCTCAAGAGAGAAGCCAAGATGGGAAAGTGCTCAGTTTGGTTAAGCTTATTTACTGACTCATCCCAGAACAGTTGTGCTTATATTAAAATTTTATATATGAAATGTACATAAAAATGCACACAGATAGGATGAGCATATGCAGGCGTGTGTACACACACGTGTACACACAGAGTCAACCTTTTTTTAATGATAATGAAGAAAATCTAGATACGCCTAGAAAAAAACAAAAATGCCCTTTGCTCTTTGGAATTCACTTTCAGATTTGAGAAGAAAGATTTACTTTCCAAATTATGTTTTGCCTTGGCAAATATTAGCTTTCCCCAGGCACACAATGATTAACAACACAGTAAATCATGCTGGATAGCAGGAAGAAGACAATTTGAATTAAATATTTAGGACTGGCCCTAAGCTGTCAATGGCAGGGACAACATACTGTCACTGTTGTATCTAGCACAATGACAGGCACATAATATGTCATTATTAAACACTTATTTTGCAAGTGAATAAAGAGAAATAAATTCTCATGTGAAACTCAATATATATTAATCTTGAGACAGTAAGACATCATCATCTCGATGCCCCAAGTCAATATTAAAAAATTCTTTTTTCTTAACAAAACTAAACTAATAATTATATTCATAACTGAAATAACTTGGACATTAGGTTTTTATAAGCTTTGAGAAAGTGGTTCATTCCAGATTTATTGAGTTCTTACTAAATTTCAGCACTGTCCTGGGCACTAGATATACAAATATGAAGAAGACATCATCTTTCCTTATCATCTTTTATTTTTTCTCACAGCCTATTATGAGGGTAACATCCCTAGACATATAAGTAAAACACAGTGTGAATGTAATGTTATAAAAAAGTGAGCATGAGAGTCAATCAGGCTCAAAGCAATAACCTATCCACACCTGTGTAAGTAGTATCATTGTAACTCATTTCAAATTAACCAATTTGAGTGCACCATCTGTTTCTTCTTAGGAACTTGGGTGGTAGATTTTTTTTCTTTTTTGGTGTTTTTACAGTAAAATGAAGTAGCACTAGATGATCTCTGAGGTCTGTTTCAATTTTAAAATTTCACACACCTAAAATTCTACTCAAATTTAAAATACTTTGAAACCACTGAAACATTTTTCAGTTATGATTTTGTTCAGGAAGACAGAAACCATTCTAGGTATTTTGAACAGGAAAGGATTTAATATTGGAGATTAGAACATTACAAAAACACGGGAGGGGCTGAGGGAATGAAAGTAAGGAAAAGTTGCCACTAGAATTCAGGATATTAGGAAGTGCGTTGATGAGCTGTGCCTGCAACACAGAAATAAATTATTTGCAGTGGATGCCCTGAAGCTGCTAGCAGCCTACAGCCTGCCACTGGCACAGAGTACTAATGGCTTCTACTTCTCTCCCTTTTTCAAATTCTTGCGTGAATTCCTCTCTTGATCAAATCTAATATCCAACTCTCTGGCAATAATTCTTGGAAATATTACATCCCAGTCAGCTAGTCTCTGCATGCACGCAAAAAAAAAAATGTTTAACAGAGAGGAAATAATGTTTAGCTCCCTTGAATCTGGCATAACACATTAAATTATATTTGTAATTAAAGTTTGATTGCATTATTTTACTATATAAGTAATATATGAACATTATTTTAAAAATCAAACAATTAAAAAAGATATGAGTTGATAAGCAAAGTTGTTCATGTATCTTTAGATGTGAAGTGAGAAGTAATCATCTTTATTGTTTCTATTTTGGTGCTTCTGGTAGTATCTTTTATAACTCCAAATACTATGCTTACATCTCTATTTGTTCATCTGTCAATCCCGAGAAGTATCTACTGCCTCCCTTAATAGAAGCTTAGGAAATTAGCTCACTTACATTATTACTCTAAGACTCCTCCCTAAATTTGACACTTATATTTTTTGTTTATTGATTACAATTATTCATTTATATGGTAAAACTAAAGCTTTATTTCTTGGTCCTTCTACCTAGAAAAATATTGCTTCATTTGACATTGTTCAAAATTGTCAGATAACTATAATAATGTCCTTCATGAGTTCTCTCAGCATTTATGTGAAAAAAATGAAATATATATAATACAATATTATGATTATATAAGAACACTTATTGAGAAAATAAGTAGTGTGAATGGATCCACAAAAAAGAAAACGAACTCCAAACTCATCAAATTTGATCTGTTACAGGGAGAATGTACAAAGAAAATTAGCAAATGGATTATTTTAAACTCTATCACCAATGTTCAACCAATTCATTATTAAAACACAACTTCATATTGAACTTATCACAAATATTTTTCCTTTTGAATGAACCTCTGGTTACCTCTTTTTTTTTTTTTGAAAGAATAATGCCTTCAACTTATTGCTAAGATAATCAGCTAATGAAATCATATTTTTAAAAGTGAATCCACATTTGAATCAGTTAGAAAGAGGTTCTGATCAATAAAACTAAAAACCAGCCAGGTGCAGTGGCTCATGCCTGTAATCCCAGCACTTTGGGAGGCCAAGGCGGGTGGATCACCTGAGGTCAGAAGTTCGAGACCAGCTTGGCCAACATGATGAAACCCCATCTCTGCTAAAAATACAAACAATTAGCTGGGTGTGGTGGCAGGCGCCTGTAATCCCAGCTACTCAGGAGGCTGAAGCAGGAGAATTACTTGAATCCAGGAGGTGGAGGTTGCAGTAAGCCAAGGTCGTGTCATTGAACTTCAGCCTGGGCAACAAAAGCAAAATTCTGTCTAGAAAGAAAGAGAGAGAGAGAGAAAGAAAACCAATTACCAGTATCAACCCCCAGCAACAGATGGAAGGAAAGAAGGACAGAAGGGAGGGAGGGAGGAAGGAAGGAAGGACAGCTAGAAGAAAGGGAGGGAGGAAGGAAGGAAGGACAGATAGAAGGGAGGGTGGAAGGAAGGAAGGAAGAGAAAAAAAGAAAAAAAGAAAACCAAAAGCCAGCATCAACCACCAGCAACAAAGAAAGAGAAGAGAAGGGAAGGGGAAGGGGAGGGGAAAAAAGGGAAGAGGAAAAGAAGGAAAGAAGAAAGAAAGAAAGAAAAGAAAAGAAAGAAAGAAAAAGAAAGAAAGAATGAACCAGGAAAGAAGAAAGAGAGAAAGAAAGAAACAGGGAGGGGAACATCACACACCGGGGCCTGGGTGGGTGGCTAGGGGAGGAATAGCAGGGGGTGGGGGGATTGGGGAGGGATAGCATTAGGAGAAATACGTAATGTAGATGACGGGGCAATGGATACAGCAAACCACCACCATGGCAGATGTATACCTATGTAACAAACCTGCACGATCTGCACATGTACCCCAGAGCTTAAAGTATAATTGACAAAAAATTAAAATAAAATAAAATACAAACTATTTCTTGACCCATCATCTACCATTCCATTTCTTAACTTCCTTTTGTCACAATGTCTTCCAAAGCATTCTTAAATCCATTCTAATTAGGTCTTTACTTACCCACCATCACTACTCTGATGCCACAAATTTCAAAGTAATCTATGATGTCTGCGTTATTAAGTCCAGTCATCACTGTTTTTATCTTACTGGACCAATCAGCTGCATCTGACACAGTTGACATTTTCTTCCTCTTGGTAGTCTTTCTTTCTTTGATCTCAAGAACACCCCCTCTCTTGGTTTGTTTGGGTTTTTTCTACCTCACTGCTGTGTCCTTAGGTTCCTTTGTAGTTTTTCTTCTTCATTCTGAACTCTTAATGCTGGAATATTCCAGAGCTCACTAATTGTCTATTATTTCTCCTCTTCATTGATAATATCATCCAGTTTCATAAGTTTAAATACCATTGACCTATTCCAACATATCTTCAGCTAAGACCTCTTCCTAGACTCCAGACTCTTATATAACTTCCAGCTTCTTATCTGATATTTCCACTCAGGTGTCTAAGATATATATTAAATTTAAATCTCCAAAATTGAATTTCTGATAATCTACTGAAATCTATATCTTTCTATCTTTTCCAGCTTAACTGATGACAACTTCATCCTCCCAGGTTGTTCAGGCCAAATCACTGAATTAGTCTTTGACTTTTCTACCCTCTCACGCAATATTCAAGCTGTCATTAAAATATATACACATATCCATCCCTTCTCAAAATCTCCAGTTACTAGATTGACAACCAGTATTTTGAGGAAATTTTACTGCAATATTTTACACAATAGGTTTGGGAGTTGTTTGGAGGGTTTTGTTTGTTTGTTTGTTTTCCTCTCCATTTGTCTTTCTATGGCACGATAGCTGAAAAATTTGTTTTTAAATGTTGAGTCAAATTACTCATGGTGCGACACCCTAGAATGGCTCCATGTTGCCCTTTAAAAATAAAAGTCATAATCTTAGAATTATCTATAAAATTTACATGTCTGGCCCCATTACCTCTTTGACTTTATCTTCTACCATCCTCACCCTGTACTCACTCCTCTTTCATTACACTGGCCTCCTTGATGTTCCTCAAATACATCATTCTTGTCAGAACTTTGGGATTTTTGCATTAGCTCCTCTCTCCCAAGTCAATACATCATTTAATCTTCCAACTTATTCATTCTTTGCTTACAAAACTCTGTAATGGTTAATTTTCTGTGTCAAGTTGGCTGGGCCATGGTGCCCAGATATATGATCAAATATCAGTCTGGATGTTTCTAAGAGGGTATTTTTGGATGAGACTGAAATTTAAGTTGGTTGACTTTGAGTAAAGCAGATTGCTCTCCTTAATCTGAGCATGCCTCATCCAATCAGTTGAAGGCCTGAACAGAATAAAAGACTCACTTCTCTCTAGTAAGAGGGAATTCTGAAGCATGAACTCTTCCTGGTTCTCCAGCCCACTGATCCACCCTGCAAATAAGGGGCTTGCCAGCCTTTATAATCTCTAGTCTACTTCTTAAAATACATACCTCTTTCTCTCATAAATATATATACACACACATACGTATACTCACACATATATATACACACACATACATGTACCTATGTATATATATACATCCCATTTTCTCTGTTTCTATGAAGAACTCTAAACATAAGCTTTTTCCCAGAGTTTCCTATTCTGACAACTCTGTTTAAAATTATAGCACTCTCCTCTAATTCCATTGTACCCTATCCTGCTATATATGTACCATTTCGATTATTGCTTTGCTACATTATCTATCCCTCTATCTATATATTTTCTATCTATCTATCAATCATATATTACATTTATTTACTGTATACCCCCTTCCACTTGAATATAAATTTGATGAGAGCAGGGATTTTTTTTCTGTTTTATTCACTGTATATCTGAACCATCTACAAACAGGCTTGACACGTAAGAAACTTAATACTTTTTCTATTGATTGATTGAAAATAAAAATATACACAAATTTTGGAAAGTGGATATTGCACTCAAAAAACAAGTCAAAAAAATACCTACAATGTGAATTAATTTATATCAAGATTAGAAATATTAAAATATAAAACATTTATAGAAACATTTGTAATAAAATGTTTTTAGAAGAACTGCTTTTTATCTAGAAGTGAACAAGGAGAATCCATTTGGAGACCTCAAGTTACTGGTTCGTAAGCCTGGTTGTAAGGACATAGATGGTAATTTTATTATTATTATTATTATTTTGTTGTTGTTGTCGTTGTTGAGATAGAGTCTCACTCTGTCACCAGGCGCCAGGCTGGCGTGCAGTGGCACCTAAACATACCTTTGTCACATATAAGATCTATCAAAATAAAAATAAAGAACAAATAAAACAAATTATATTTCTTGTACACTTGAGTTTCTGAGGTGAATTCATAGCCATGCAGTGCTTTTTTTGATATAAACAAATGCTGCTTTTGTAATTTCATTTAATCCTCAAAATCTCCTATCCTCACTCTGTAGATGTGTAAGCTGGAATCAGAAGTGAAATAACTTACTCAAGTCATAACGCTAATCACTGGAAGAACCAGGAATAGAACTTGGCTCTCCTAATTTCAGAGATTTGGACAGGAAAATACAGTGATATTTTATACCTCTGTGTAAATACACTGGGTTCATAAAGGGTGTAAAATGTATTTAGTAACTTTGAAAATGTTGAAAGTAACTTGACATTAATTTATGGAATTAATCATGTTGATTCTTATTTTCCTGCACAAAATACTGGCCATCACATGATGTTGACCTGAAATTTAAATCCAAGCTTCTACCTAGGTATTTAAAAGCCCCATGATATGACTACAACCTTCATTGTATCATCCTTATGCAGGAGTATTTTGAGAGCATAAGAAGTCCTTTTATATTATATTTCCCTTGTTGTGATTATACTTTTATTCTAAGACACCATCCTACCTTCTTCTTGCTCATTAGACTATTGGCTCTCCCTCAAAGACAGCTTAGACATCTCCTACCTCCACATAAGCCATCTCCAAAATCCCAATTTGGAATTAATTGCTACCTTCTTGGTGCAACCATTATGGCATGTTGAGAATTTTATTAGAACAACTCTTTTATTCTGTCTTGTACTACATTCTACGCTCTATACTGAATTATAAGTTACTCAAGAAAATAGAGTCAATCTGGCTAGGCACATTGCCTCATGCCTGTAATCCTAGCACTTTGGAAGGTAGGTGGGAAGACCATCTGAGGTCAGGAATTAGAGACCAGCCTGGCCAACATGGTGAAGCTCATCTGTACTAAAAACACAAAAATTAGCCAGACGTGGTGATGGGCACCTGTAATCCCAGCTACTCAGGAGATTGAGGCAGCAGAATTGCATGAACCCAGGAGGTGGAGGTTCCAGTGAGCCGAGACTGTGCCACTATACTCAAGCCTGGGCAACAGAACAAGACCGTATCTCAAAAAAATGGGGAGGGAGTTCTAAGTGCATTTTTATTCACCATCAAATGACATATAATGGTATAGTGTATTATGTCAATAACTGCTTAAATAAATTTAGTAATGCACTCATAAATAAAAAATAAATCCTTAATGACTTTCATCTACATGAAATCTTAGTCAGTTTTTCTTAATTCTGAAAGCTGAATTTAAAAGATAACCTACTGATATGTTTTTGTCTTACTTGAAAATACAATCGTGTAAATAGCATGGCATTCAATCCTATCATGATTATTATTATTACTATTATTGATCATAATGGTGGTTAAGGGTTTATTTTTGAGTCTACAAAATCCAAACAAGAGTGTTATCTCATGGAGGGAGAAATCAACAGTTTATCTAACTCCTCCTAAAGATTAGATGCAGATAAGAGTGTCAGGCCTGACCATTAGTACTACTAATCTAATTCTTCATTTGTTATACAGTATTTCAGGTATACTGAGACAGCCAAGAGGCTGTGAATCAAATCTGGTAATCTCATTCTTTGCATGTACAGGCACGTTTTCAGCAGCAGGGCAAGAGTCCACATAAATGAATCTATTGATCCTTTTCAAAATTCAACTGCAAACCAATTTAGAATCAGATTTATTAGATGTCAAGTGCAGCAGTTGTAGCAAGATCAGTGACATAATTAAGGGCACTGTTGAGTATTAGGAAGAAAATGAAAGGATTTTTTTTTCCTGTTAAAGAGTAAGAAATGCTAGTTGAATACCAATAATTTGGTTGCTTACGAAAAGTACAAGTCACATTAATATTTAAGTCTCTTAATGATCTCTAAATCCTGCCCATTTGGCACAGAGGCCATATGACAGGTTATATAATAAAGCACTCCCAAGGAAGTCTTCCTTAAAAACTTTTTTAGAGATGGCACTCATACCCTACTCTATAATGTATCACACTGATTTTTCACTACCTGTCTAAATAAAATATCATATTAAACATTTCCTCTGGGAGAACATTCAAGCCAGAAGAAAACAAAATCCAACTAAACTGATATTTATGAAACTGTGTCATTAGTTGTTTATATGATGAAATTAAAGAGAAATGCACCTAGGCTAAACTTGCCTTCCGTTTCTGCATACACCAACCCTGCAGTCAGCTGCTCACGTGGAAAGAAATGTGAGTCAGCAATCACTTACATCGTCACCATTTTCAGAATGAGGACTGTGATTCATTCACTTTTTTAGCTTGTTCTAGTGCCATATAAGTTATCATACATTACAAAAGACCCTCGGTAAGAACTGCATTCAACAATATTTCAATATTTCTGCTTTTATTCACCAGCCAGTCTCTATTTTTTTCTAAATATTTTACTCTTTGTGGATATATTACATTAAAGATTGTCAATCTAATATCTACAATTAGTCTCTTAATTCTATGTGACCTCTAATTTCCTACTTTTCCTCAGCAGCCAAGCCTCAGCAAAGAGCAGTTCATTCTTGCTGCCTTGTCTATTTCTTCACTTCTCTTTTATTTCTTCTTTACTTCTCCCTTAAATTTGCTATGATAGTAGTGACCTTTCATTCGAACTATCCCAAAGGACACTCGGCAGTTCTGATCTGCTGCCTCTCTTGGCCACATTATAATTTTGACCCTTCCCTCTTTTCCTAAAGCCTCCACTTCCCTGGCTTTCACAGCCTGCTCTTGTGCGCTCACTTATTCCAGACCAATCCTTCTTGCTTTCTTTCACAAACTCTTCTTCAGACGTCCGTCAACAGGATGTAAGAAAACTGGTTTATGATACTGCCAGGGATATCCCTGGAAGAAGGAGATATCATGCTCGTCCTCACCTCTTCCCACTAGATAGGATGTAGATGTGATATCTGGAGGTTGAGGAGCCATCTTGGCCCCTGAGGTTGATCCAGGTGTTGAGAATGGAGAATTAACAAGATAAAAAGCATTATTGATAATAATGTAGCTGCTCTACCAGCCTTAAATTTATTATGCTTTTTGTTATGTTTTGACATCTTGTGGGCCTTGCTGGCCAGGGAAAGACTGTTCCTCTTGGGTCTGACAAATTCCTGGAAATACTAAACAATTTGCCTACTAGCACGCCTTTCACATATAAACCAGCTAATCCTGAGTCTGTACCTCCAACCACCTCCTTAATCTAATTCACATAGCAAGCCAATATTTCCCCTGTAGTAAATCAACCCAGGGCCAGATTCCAGACAAATAGGTACAGACCCTATGCCTGAAGACCCACTGGAATTATTCAAACTCACCAATCTAGACTGTTTACCCTCAGCTTCCCACAGAAACACCCCTAAAGGCTGTGGACTCTGCCCCCCACCCCACTCTGGCTTTGGCCTCTCTCCTGACCAATTCTGGTGCTTCCTGTGTAGCCTTGCATGGCTGCATCTCCCGTTTCCAGAGGAACTGTAACAATAAACTTTTTCCTTCAATGACATTGACTCCTCCATGTAGTCACTCAGTCACCTTTATGAACTAGGACCTGGGCACAAATCCTGTACTCTTATCTCTGAATCTTATTGACATGAGAAAGACATAAATGTTCATCTTATTGAAATTACTGTTACTTTTGGCCAGGCATGAGGGCTTATGCCTATAATCCCAGCGGTTTGGGAGCCAAGGTAGAAGAATCATGTCAGCCTAGGAGTTCAAGGCTGCAGTGAGCCATGATCTGTTATTTTCAGTTTTCTATCATTTATAATCAAATATTATAATATAGACATATATCACTAGTGTATTCCACAAACCCCTTAATACAGCATGTTCAGATAGTGTCCAATATTCCATCCCCTCAAATGTCTCCTTACTTACTCTTCCTTTTTCAAATAATGTTACCATGGTCTACTTATAGGAATCCAGACCACAAACACGAGAATCATCCTAGAATCCTTCTCTACCTTCATGGCCCACATCCAATGACTACCTAGGGCTTTTTCACTTTACCTCATTCCCTAAATATTTCTTAAGTATATTCCTGTCCTCTTTGTGTATGAACTCCATCTCCCTTGCACTTCTTTCCTGTACTAATAAATAACACTTAGAATAAAATACACCTTGTTATTGGTCTATTCAGGGTTTCGACTTCTTCCTTGAGTTTTATTTTTGATGTTGAGTTGTTCTGAGTTTCTAGTTAAGAACCGTTCCTGTCAAGAAGTATTTTACAAATTCTAACCTAAATTTCTCTTGAGACATTTTAAAATCATGCACACATAATTCAAAATCTCATTATTATGAGCATTAGTCAGCTTATTTAAGTTCTGAATAGTCTTGAGCCGAACTCTGTCTTCATCCATTTAAAAAAGAGATATTAACAAGCATTAAAAGAACTCTGAAGAGAAACATAGTGACTAATTCAATAAAATCTATCATATGTAGAAATCCTCTCAACCAGAAATTCAAAGCACATTTTTTATTACTATACTTTATTCCTTAAAAATAGAAAATGATGGAAGCTCAGGATCTAGAGACTTACTGCTGGAGTTAGATCCCTGCCTCTGTAACCTACCTACTGTGGGACCATGGGCAAATTACTTACCCTCTCTGCACTTAATTTTTTTTTCATATTTAAGATGAGGATAATAATGTACCTGTCTTCTCAGTTCTGAAGACAAAATGTGATACCAAACATAAAATAGGTTTATAAAAATGCTTGTAATTTCATAAACATGAAGTTAAACTCATTAACAAGCATGAGTAATTTACTTATGCACAAATTCTAGTGACTTTGCTATTTACTGACATATCCTCAGTATATTATTAGGTATTTTTATATCTTAACTCAGGTAGCTTTAAGCATGTTTCTAGCCCTTCAAAAATAGTTTCTTATGTATGAAATACTAAGCTGGGCATTTTATATGTTATATAATCCTTATAAATGTAAAATATAATCAGGTTTTACTTTTTTCAAAATATGTCCAGTTTCTAATGAAAATATTGGCACTAACGTTTTACATAAGAATGAAAAAAAATAACTAAAATAAAGAATTCAAAGCAGGGACTAACAGTAGATTTCATCATGTCTGTGATTTCTAGGTCTACTTCTAATTATGGATTTATCTCCTGGTTAAAGACATTATTTTTCAGGTTCATTGCAGTTCTAACAACTTTATACTGAACATTATGAATTATACATTGTTGAATGTCTAGATTTTGTCATTTTGTTTTATTAATGATCTGGGGGACATTGTTTCTGCAAGCAGTTAATTTGCTTGCATATAATTTGTTTAAGAGTTGTTTAAAGTTTCTGTAAAGAGGATCTAAAATAGCCTTGAATTTGGCACTGTGTTAGATTTGCACACAAGGTGTGGTTCTTATAGGGTCTCTCCCAATGCCCTGAGTATTCAGCAGGGTCTCCCTTAGCCCTTTGTATTCATGTTCTCATAGTTATTCAGATTCTTCCTCCAGTATTTATTTTCTTCTGTTGACCATTGGGAGTCTTGTCCTATAGATGTGAAGCTTAATGTTTGGCAAAATATTCAAGCAGACTGTCTATGAAGATTTATGGAAGTTTTACACTGCACAACTCCCTTCTTTCCAGCCATCTTCCTCAATCATTCCAACCATTTCACCACCCTTGAACCCCACTTTCTGTCTTCTCAATTCAGTGAGACTGCCATACTCTTCTTAGCAACCCCCACTACTACCACGTCCAAAAATTGCCTCTAGGAAGAAAGCCAAAGCAATCATGAAGCTTAAGGGTCTCTCAAAAGTCTCAGTTCAGCTTTGTGTGTTGTACAACCTCTGAAGCAAGTTATTACATAGATTTTGCCCAGCTTTACAGTTATTTATGGTGGGGAAACATGTTCAATACAAGCTACCCATCATGGTTAGAGGTGGAAGTATATATTATTAGTGTTTTTATAAACATTTTTCTCTTGTTTATTGTACTTTACTTACTCATATGTTA
The DNA here is from genome assembly GCA_963575295.1 of Alouatta caraya. Lineage (NCBI taxonomy): Eukaryota > Metazoa > Chordata > Mammalia > Primates > Atelidae > Alouatta > Alouatta caraya. The sequence continues at coordinate 27,905 of CAUYUD010034265.1, forward strand.
CTATTGATCCTTAAATACAAATAATTTGGGTGAAGATAATAGTGTAATTTAAAAGTTTGTAAGAGGCATTCAGTTTTGTCCCTAATAACTTAGAGTCTAGTTCATGTTTCTTTTGGCATTTACAACTAATTGTAAATACATATGTGTATTTACATGTCTGTGTGTTTAACTGAAAGATGAAATAATAACACTGACATCTTCAAATACTTACTTTCCATGCAAAAGAAAATCATAAGGTTGTTTACTTTGGTCATTGTGATATTGTGCTCCTGAATTTTCATTATATGTGGGATTTTTACCATGCTAACCTAGAAACAAAAAAGCAATTAATGCAACATGAGCTTTGAATTCATCGTATTTTATTTGTTTTTCCTTTATTCTTCCCTCCCTCCCTTCCTCCCTCCTTTCTTCCTTCCTTCCTCACTCCCTTCCTCCCTTCCTTCCTTCCTTTTCCCCTTCTTTCTTTTCTCCCTTCCCTTCCTCCTTCCTTTTTCCCTTCTTCCCTCCCCTCCTGTATTCCTTTCCCCTCTCCTCCCCTCCCCTCTCCTCCCTACTCCCTTCCTTCCTTCCTTTCTTTTTTCTCTTTCTCCTTTTCTTTTCATTCTTTCTTTCTTCTTCTTTTTTTTTTTTTTCTTTTTAGACAGGGTCTTTTTCTGCCTCCCAGGCTAGATTGCAGTGGCGCAAGCTTGGCCCACTGCTACCTCTGCCTCCTGAGCTCAAGCGGTCCTCCTGCCTCAGCCTCCTGAGTAGCTAGGACCATTAACGTGCCCAGCTAATTTTTTTTTGTAGAGATGGGATTTTGTCATGTTGCCCAGGCTAGTCTTGAACTCCTGGGCTTCAGCAATCCATCTGCCTCAACTTCCCAAATTGTTGAGATTACAGGCATGAGGCACTGCACCTGGCCTCCACAGATTTTTCTGTCATATAATAAAAAATGTTATTCGTGATTGAAATAATTTGTGGATCCTTTATTTTTCTCATTAGTTTTCAAATCACCGTAATTAGAACATGAGTGAAGAGAGTGATGCTACAAATTAAAATGAGATGAAACATAGAAGTAAAAACCCTTCAACATTTTTAAACAGAAAAATACTGATGATTACTAATGTTCCAATATTAAGGTAATATGATAGCATCGCCAGAATTAATCTGTTCTCTGAGTTGTACAATTGCTTTCAGATGATATATTGACATTTTCACAAAAGTAAAATGCCATTTCCTAAGAGGAATACTAATTTAGAGGATGTAGTTCACTCATCTATCCAGGAGCTGGTAAGAAACCTCCCTGTGCTTTATACAATCAACTATTGCCTTGAAGCTGCTTCCCCTTAACACCTGAGAAACTTGAAGCAAATTGCTTAATTCCTCTAGGTCTCTCTTTCCTCATTCATACAATGGGGGATAATAAAGTATTACATCATAAGGCCATTGGAAAATTTCATTATATTTAATCTTTATCATATTTAATATGAAAATCATTTAAAAGGCATGAGGTTTTAAGGCTGTTACAATTTCAGTTTTTTTCCATTCTGTTTAATAATTTTGTGCCTTTTTCTGTATTCTTAGGTGATATAGGTCTAAGATCTTTAGAAGACGCTAAGTTGTGACTACCACTGGTCTTCTTGAATATACTTAATGCCCTCTTACCCACCCCGACCCCGACCCCTCCTGCTTTAGATATCTCCTTTAATTAATACCTCTACTCAGTTTTTGATTAGGTATATATTTATTTCTATGTAACAAATCACTTCAGAGTTTAAAAACTGTAACAGTCATTATTTCCTACAATATTGTTCATCCGGTATTTAAACAGGGTTCAGATGGAGGATTGCAGAACTGGAGTCAATCATCTGTCTGCTGTTTCAGTGCTATGCTATGTGGCCTCTTCCTTTCCAATAGTGAAGTCTGGCCTGAACTTCCTTAAAGCATGGGTGGGTTCTAAGAGAGAGAATTCCAAGGGAACATGCCTCAATGTGCAAGTGATTTTCAATGCTCTGTTTACGTCACATTTCTTACTGTATCATTGGCCAGTGGAAGTCACATGGTCAAGCTCAAAATCAGTGTCAGGAGTCACTTATAAGAGCATAAGTACCAGGAGACATGGCTTATTGGCAGCTACCAATGAAATAGTCTGCCATAGTGGCTATCATGGGAATTAAATAGTTTGAAAGTTAATAGCTTTTATAAATAACCCTTATACTGTAATTCAGTAACTCTTAAACTACTGTCCAAAGATGTCCAAGAGTTCAAAGGTAGCAGCTTAAGCAATATTGATGTAATTCATCATATGAATTAGAACGCTAGGTGTTGTAATATTTTAGGAAATGCCTTTTTAATGGGAAACAGTGAATCACAATATAAAACTATCCTTTTTTTTCTTGAAGACAGTGGGATGCTTTAGGAAGAATCTCAGAAGGAGAAGCCTAGTATTGGATATATTACATTTATATGGTTTATGAACATGTGTTTATTTTTCTGGGCCACAGTTTTCTTTTCTGTAAAATTAGACATTTGGACTGATGATAATAAGGAACACTTCCAGTTCTACATTTTCAGTGTTCCTTAATCTTAGTGAAATGGATAAAGTGGTTTGAAAAAGTTTTCAGTCTTCCTCCGGCAGTAGTAATTGGAAGTAGTAATACTCTCTGATTTTCTTTTGCCTTTCTGTGAAATGCTTATTTTACTATCATGAAAGAAGTTTCTGGTCACATTGGCCTTACTCAGCAGCACAATTTGCAATTGCAAAATCATGAAACCAAGCCAAATTCACATCAAGCAACAAGTGGATAAAGAAACTCTGGTATATACATACAATGGAATACTACTCAGCCATAAAAAGAAATGAATTCACAGCATTTGTGGTGATCAGAATGAGACTGGAGAGTATTATTCTAAGTGAAGTAACTCAGGAATGGAAAACCAAATACTGCATGTTCTCACTGATATGTGGGAGCTAAGCTCTGAGGTTGCAAAGGCATAAGAATGATACAATGGACTTTGGGGACTTGAGGGGAAGGGTGGGAGGGGGGCAGGGATAAAAGACTACAAATAGGGTGCAGTGTATACTGTTAAGGTGATGTGTGCACCAAAATCTCACAAATCACCACTGAAGAACTTATATAATCAAATACCATGTGTACCCCAATAACCTCTGCAAAAAAAAAGTAAAGCAAGTACCATTGAACCTTAACAATGGGGCAGTTAAGGGTGCTGATCTCTGTCTGCACAGTTTAAAATCCACATATTGCTTTGACTTCACAAAAACTTCTAGTAGGCTATTGTTGACCAGAAGCCTTACCAATGGCATAAACAGTGGATTAATACATATTTTGTATATGTATTATATAACGGATTCTAACAATATACTAGAGAAAAGAAAATGCTATTAAGAAAATCATAAGAAAGAGAAAATATATTTGTTATTCCTTAAGTGGAAGTGGATCGTTGTAAAGGTCTTCATCCTTGTTGTCTTCATGGTGAATGGGCTGAATAATAGGAGTAAGAGGAGGGGTTGGTTTTGCCATCTCAGGGATGCCAGAGGTGGACAAAAATCCCTGTGTAAGTGGACTCAATGCAGTTCAAACCTGTGTTATTCAAAAGTCATCTGTGTTATTTACTTATTTAATTTTGAGGGGGTATACTTAGCCAAAAACAACTTTTCTAATCAAAAGTCATTTATTTAGGCCAGGCGCAATGGCTCATGCCTGTAATCCCAGCAGTTTGGGAGGCCAAGACGGGTGGATCACTTGAGGTCAGGAGTTCCAAAACAGCCTGGTCATCATGGTGAAACCCCATCTCTACTAAAAATACAAATATTATCTTGATATGGTCTTGGGAACCTGTAATCCCAGCTACTTGGGAGGCTGAGGCAGCAGAATCACTTGAACCCAGAAGGTGGAAGTTGCAGTGAGCCGAGATCATGCCACTGCACTCCAGCTGGGTAGCTGGTAGCTCCATCTCAAAAAAAAAAAGGTCATCATTTATGTAAATATTCTACCATCTTTCCATTCATTGATACATCCATTTATTTACCCATCCATCCATCTATTTACTAAATAATTACTAGATATAAGAAAATTCCATAATGAATACGATAAGGATTAATGAGGGCCTGAAAATTGGTGACTGCAGCATTTTACCTGGCTATGAGAATAGTTTTAATATTGTAAATATATTTCAGAACTTAGGCTTTTTACATCTCAATCTTATGCTTGGTTACTTCATATCTTTGTGATACTTGTCTGGCCATAAAGGCATTTAAGTTTATGGGAAACATAGGACAAGGTATTATCAACTGTTAAAAAAGTATATATCTTTTTTTCTTAAGGAAAAAAAAAGTTCTTTCTCTTTTTTTTTTTTTTTTTTTTGAGATGGAGTTTCGCTCTTGTTACCCAGGCTGGAGTGGAATGGTGCGATCTTGGCTCACCGCAACCTCCGCCTCCTGGGTTCAAGCAGTTCTCCTGCCTCAGCCTCCCGAGTAGCTGGGACTACAGGCACGTGCCACCATGCCCAGCTAATTTTTGTATTTTTAGTAGAGACGGGGTTTCACCATG
>CAUYUD010034266.1:0-24670 GCA_963575295.1 Alouatta caraya
GTGTTGTTCTCCTCCCTGGGCCCAAGTGTTCTCATTGTTCATCACCCACCTATGAATGAAAACGTGGTGTTTGGTTTTCTGTTCTTGTGTCAGTTTGCTGAGAATGATGGTTTCTAGATTCATCCATGTCTCTACAAAGGAAACAAACTCGTTTTTTATGGCTGCATAGTATTCTATGGTGTATATGTGCCAAATTTTCTTTGTCGAGTCTGCAATTGACGGGCATTGTGGTTGGTTCCAGGTCTTTGCTATTGTAAACAGCACCACAATGAACATATGTGTGCAGGTGTCTTTATAATAGAACGATTTATAATCCTTTGGGTATATGCCCAGTAATGGGATTGCTGGGTCAGATGGAATTTCTATTTCTAGATCCTTGAGGAATTGCCACACTGTCTTCCTTAATGGTTGAAATAATTTACACTCCCACCACCAAATCTCTGCTGGTAGTTTGTATTTCCAAGGAATTGGTAGTGATCTCCCCTTTATTACTTTTTATTGCACCTATTTGATTCTCTCCTTTCTTTTTTATTAGTCTAGCTAGTGGTCTGTCTATTTTGTTGATCTTTTCAAAAAACCAGCTCCTGGATTTGTTGATTCTTTTGTAGGATTTTTTGTGTCTTCATTAGTTCGACCCTGATCTTAGTCATTTCTTGTCTTCTGCTTGCTTTTAAGCTTTTTGTTTTTTGTTTTTTGTTTTTTATCTTGCTCCTCTAGCTCTTTCAATTTTGATGATAGGATATCGATTTTGGATCTTTCCTTGTTTCTCATGTGGGCATTTATTGCTATAAATTTCCCTCTAGACACTGCTTTAAATGTGTCCCATAGATTCTGGTACGTTGTGTCTTCATTCTTGCTGGTTTCAAAAAATATTTTTATTTCTGCCTTCATTTCATTGTTTATTCCTTCATCATTCAGGAGCAACTTGTTCAGTTTCCATGTGATTTTGCGGTTTTGAGTGCTTTTTTTAATCCTAAGTTCTAATTTGATTGTACTGTGGTCTCAGAGACTGCTTGTTATGATTTCTGTTCTTTTGCGTTTGCTGAGGAGTGATTTACTTTCAATTACATGGTCAATTTTAGGGTGAGTGCAATGTGGTCCTGAGAAGAATGTGTATTCTGTGGATTTTGGGTGAAGTGTTCTGTAAATATTTTTTTGGTCCGCTTGGTCCTGATCTGTGTTCAAGTCCTGGATATCCTTGTTGACTTTCTGTCTCGTTGATCTGTCCAGTATTGTCAGTGGAGTGTTAAAGTCTCCCACTGTTATTGTGCGGGAGTCTAAGTGTCTTTGTAGGTCATTAAGAACTTGCTTTATGTACCTGGGTGCTCCTGCATTGAGTGCATATATATTTAGGATTGTTAGCTCTTCTTGTTGGATTGATCCTTTTACCTTTATGCAATGCCTTTCTTTGTCTCTTTTGATCTTTGTTGGTTTAAAGTGCATTTTATCAGAGACTAGGATTGCTACTCCTGCTTTTTTTTTTTTTTTTTTTTTTGCTCTCCATTTTTTTGGTAAATCTTCTTCCATCCCTTTATTTCGAGTCTATGTCAGTCTTTGAACATGAGATGGGTCTCCAGAATACAGCATACCAATGGGTCTTGACTTTTTATCCAGTTTGCAGTCTGTGTCTTTCGATTGGGGCATTTATGCCATTTATGTTCAACGTTAATATTGTTATGTTTGAATTTGATCCTGCCATTTTGTTAGTGGCTCATTGTTTTGCCTGTTAGTTGATGCAGTTTCTTCATTGTGTTGAAGCTTTTTACCATTTGGTACATTTTTGGAGTGGTTGGTACTGGTTGTTCCTTTTTATGTTTAGTGCTTTTTTCAGGAGCTCTTGTAAGGCAGGCCTGGTGGTGACAAAATCCCTCAGCAATTGCTGGTCCATAAAGGATTTTATTTCTCCTTTGCTTATGAAGCTTATTTTGGCTGAATATGAAATTCTGGGTTGAAACTTCTTTTCTATAAGGATGTTGAATATTGGCCCCCATTCTCTTCTAGCTTGTAGGGTTTCTGCCTAGAGATCTGCTGTGAGTCTGATGGTATTTCCTTTGTGGGTGACTTGACCTTTCTCTCTGGCTGTCCTTAGGATTTTTTCCTTCATTTCAACCGTGGCAGCTCTGACAACTATGTGCCTTGGGGTTGCTCTTCTCTCTTCTTGAGGAATATCTTTGTGGTGTTCTCTGTATTTCCTGGATTTGAATGTTGGCCTGCCTTGTTAGGTTAGGAAAGTTCTCTTGGATAATATCTTGAAGAATGTTTTCCAACTTGGATTCATTCCCCTCGTCACATTCAGGTATGTCAATCAAGTGTAGATTAGGTCTTTTCACATAATCCCATAGTTCTTGGCGGCTTTGCTCATTTTTTTTTCCACTCTTTTTTCTCTAATCTTGCCTTCTCATTTTATTTCATTGATTTGATCTTCTATCTCTGATATCCTTTCTTCTGCTTGATTGATTCGGCTGTTGAAACTTGTGTATGTCTTGCAAAGTTCTTGTACTGTGTTTTTCAGCTCCATCAAGTTGTTTATGTTCTTCTCTAAGCTGGTTATTCTAGTTAGCATTTCGTCTAACCTTTTTTCAGCATTCTTAGTTTCTTTGCACTGGGTTAGAACATGGTCTTTTAACTCAGAGAATTTTGTTATTACCCACCTTCTGAAGCCTGCTTCTGTCAATTTGTCAGATTCATTCTCTGTCATTTTTTGTTCCCTTGATGGTGAGGAGTTGTGATTCCTGGGAAGAGAAGAGGTGTTCTGTTCTTTGATGGTTTCATCCTTTTTGCACTTTTTTCCCCCATCTTCGTGGATTTATCTCCCTTTATTCTTTGAAGTGGTGATTTCAGGAGGAGTTTCTGAGTGGACTTTTTTTCTGTTGAGGTTGGAGCTGTATCTTTTTTGGCCTGTAGAGGGCGTTTCTGGGCTCCTTAGGATTCGGTCAGGTTGCTGGGGGGGGGGGTGGTCCTTCCCTGGAGTTTGTTTGAAGGTGAGATTGGCCCCACCTTCCCAATGGCATCTCTCCTTCCCCAGCTAGATCTTCCTGGTTGGGGTCAAGCTGGGGTGTATTTGCTGCCAAGCTCTCTAGCGAGAGCTTCAGTTTCAGTTCTGTGGAGTTGGGGCTTGCCAGGCCTTATGGTCTGTTTCCCTGCTTTCAACTCTGCCTCCATCTGTGGAATGGTCTGTCCTGCTGGTGTTAGTCCAAACTTCTGCCCAGTCCCTGCAACAACTTGCTGGCTGGGCGGTAGCCGCTGCTCAGATTTACATCTACTATCCACGGTGCCCAACCCATGGTGCTGAACAGTCTGGCAGGGCTCCCATGGACTGTGGGTTGCAGGAGGGATGAGGTAAGCACAGAATCCGAATTGGAGCACTGAGGGGGTTAAGTCCCCCGACCCCCCGAACTGGCTGCATCTTTCAGGTGGGAACGTGCCTCCCGCCCCTGTCTTGATTTGCCCCCCTGGGTGGCTCTTGCCCTGTGGCTCCTTCCCTGGGCCTATTTTCAGAGCTCTATCAGTCCCACAGAAATGAACCTGGCACTTCATTTGGAATCGTGAAGTCCTCTAGCCCTCTGTGTCTCATTCGCTGGGAGCTGCATTCCAGTGCTGGCTTCTCTCGGCCATCTTGGTGGCCCCTCAAGGGTGATCTACCAGCTCATCAGGCTCCAGCCCATTGTCCACGTTAATCCTGCACAGCACTGATTATGTTATTGATGTCAGAATATACATATCTTTATATTTTATATCCACTAGCAAATTATTGTAACTAGAAATCTTTTATTTCAATTGAAAGTACTTTATTTAGCACTTCTTTTAAGGAAGATGTGGTAATAAACTTTCTCAGTTTTTGCTTGTTTAGGAAGGTCTTTATCACTCCCTTTTTGAGATTAAGCTTTCCCAAGTGTAATGTTTTTGGTTGGCAGGGTTCTTTTTTTCTTCCAGTACGTTGACTATTTCATTCTACTCTCTCTTAGGCTGCAAGGTTCTGTTGAGAAATTCACTGATAGCTCTATGGGAATTTCCTTGCACGTGGCTGGTTGGTTTTCTCTTGCTACTTTCAACATTTTCTCTTTGTATTGACTTTTGACAATCTGCTTATCAGGTATAACAGTGAAGCTCTCATGTTCAATTCATTTAGAGCTCTTTGGGATTATTGGTTTGGGATGCTCATTTTCCTACCAAGATTTGAGAAATTTATAGTTATTATTATTTTTTAAATTTCTGTTTTTTTCCCTTTCTCTACTCTCTAATTTCTATAATGGATATATTTGTTCATTTAATAGTGTGCTATAAGTCTTGTAGGCTTTCTTTTCTCTTTCTCCTTCTTTTTGTTCTTCTGACTGAATAATTTCAAGTGATCTTTCAGTTCACTGGTTCTTTCTTCTACTCAATCAAATCTGCTGCTGAAGCTCTTTATTGAATTTTTCAGTTGCCATAGTATTTTTTTTTCTCCAAAATTTCTGTTTGGTTCTTTTTAATTGTTTCTGTCTCTTTACTGAACTTCTCATTTTGTTCATGCATTGTTTTCCTGTTTTTGTTTAGTTGCCTATCTATGTTCTCTTGTGGTCCATTGAGTTTCTTTAAGAAAATCATTTTTAATTCTTTGTCAGGCTATTTTTAAATCTTACTTTCTTTGGGGTCAGTCACTAGAACTTTATTTTGTTCCTTTGGTAGTGCCATATTTCCTTCATTCATTGTGTTTGTCTTTTCATTTGAATAAGTAATCTCCTCTAGTCTTTACTAGATGGAGCTGTGTGTTGGTGTCTTTTCATTTTTTTCCCTGTGATCATTCTCTTTTTATGCTCTCCAGATAGTGTGCAATATTTTTGCACTATAATTTATCTTTTCCTTTTTCAGATTACAACCATATCATTGTGATTAGAATTTGCATGTTTCTAAGATGTTTTTATTATGCATATACAAGTAGTCAACATTTATTCCATTGAAATTTTATGTTCCACTTCAAATGGTTCTTTATGGGAAGATTATTTCAATTCTATTTTATCTTTTGACCAAGAATTGTATTATGAAATATTCTTTAATTTCTTATGTAATTTTGGTGTCATGCCTAAAACAATATGAGAGCGTCCCACAGATATATCTTCAAACCCATTTCCTGGGGGTCTATTTTCCTCTAATATACAACAAATCTTACAAATTTCAGCCAAAAGATTTATGTGTTCTTAAGTGAATGAATACATCATTTATTGCATTCCTTTTGTTTTAGAAATGAACAGTTGTTCCTAGTAAAGTGAATTGAGAGTACAATATTTTAGCATTAAAGCCAGGAGTCCTTTCAGTCAGAAAGCCATGTTCAATAGAAATAAGTAGATAAATGATGTTTTCAAATCCAGGAAGACTTTTTCTCCTTGTTCTCACTTATGACCTAGACTTGTGTCTATTTTTAAGATAGAAAGGCATTGTTAGAGACAGTGAATGGAAGTAACCGATGTGAAGAAGTGGGAAATGTTAATGTCCAGGATCAGTGGGGAACTGTGTGTCATCAGAACTGGGATGCTAATAGTTGTTTGTAATTAACAGAGTTAACACTCTATAGTCAATGTAAATTTTCATCCTAACGTTAGTGCTTAGTCCAAGAATACATAAATGTTTCATACATCCTGCTTGGGAGATAATAGCTCCTCTGGGTATGCAAACACTGTGGTTGGGGGATGTATTAGTCAATTTGCATTGCTGTGAATGAATACCTGAGACTGGGTAATTTATAAAGAAAAGAGGTTTATTTGATTCATGGTTCTGCAGGCCATATATGAATCATGGAACCAGCAGCGACTTCTGGTGATGACCTCGGAAACCTTACAATCATGGCAGAAGGCCAAAGAGAAGTCAACATATCATGTGGAAAGAGGAAGCAAGAGAGAAGTGAGCAAGGTGGTGGGGGAGGTGCCAGGCTCTTTAAACAACCAGCTCCCCTATGAACTCATTACTGCAGGGAAGGCACAAAGCCATTTATGAAAGACCCACCTCCATGACCTGAAAACCTCCCACAGGCCCCACTTTCAATACTGGGGAATCACATTTCAACCTGAGATTCGGAGGGGACAAAACATCCAAACCATATCAGGAGAGTAATAATGGTAATCATAATTTGGATACTGTAATTATCTGTTTTAGTAAGACTTTCAACAAATGGAAATTTAAAAAAGGAAATCTATGTTCAATTTTGTCATAATGATTTATTTTTTAAGGAGAAAACTAGCAATATAATCTTTAAGAATTATCTCAGAATTTTAGGCTATTCTGTATTCCTTTTACTCTCTGGAAAGTATTGTTCCATGTTTTATGATTTTTTCTTTTCTGTTGAAAAGGGAATTGTCGTTTTTATTGAATTTTCCCTGAAAGGAACTCATCTTAATCTCTTGGTGCTTTTAAAGTGTTTTTTTTTTTTTCTGTTTTTAGTTTCCATTTTACCATTATGTGCTTTGATGTCATTTTCTTTGTGTTCCTGTGTTTGTAGTTTATGATGATGCTTGAATCTGGGGCTATATTTGAAGAGTCTCAATTTTTGGCAAATTCTTAACACATATATATTTTTTATTTTGAGATGAAGTCTTTCTCTGTTGCCCAGGCTGGAGTGCAGTGACGTGATCTCGGCTCACTGGAACCTCTGCCTCCTGGATTCAAGTGATCCTCCTGCCCCAGCCTCCCTAGTAACTGGGATTACAGGTGCACGCCATCATGCCCAGCGAATTTTTGCATTTTTGGTAGAGACAGGGTTTTACCATGTTGGCTAGGCTAATCTTGAACACCTGACCTCCACTGATCTGCCTGCCTGAGTCTCCCAAAGTGCTGGGATTACAGGCATGAACCACTGCGCTGGCCCTTAACTACTATATTTTCAAATTTTTATTTTTTTGCTGAATTCTCTATCTTTTTACTCTCTGGAACTCCAATTACACGAATATTTGTTTCCTTATTCCCTATCTTGTGCCTCTTGAATTGGTTTATTTTTATAGTTTTTATTTTTATTTTTCTGCCAAAATTTTCTGTCTTGCCTTTTATTTTGTTGTACATATTAAGGATGGTGATTTACAATCTGTTTCTGGTAATTCATACCTCCTGTTGATTGTGTCTTTTTTTCTCTTGGTTTTTAATCATGTTATCTTCTCCACACTTTTATTACTTCTGAGAGAGTAAGATGCACAATTCATGAAAAGTTATAGTCAGCTGGGGTGTAGGATAATTTTATATTTTTGGCAGAAGGTAATCTCAGATAACCTTAATTCAGTCACAGTTAGAGATTGAATCTTGGCTTCAGTTCCTTCAAAGGCTAGTCTGTTCTATTCCTTATTTCTAGAAATGTACCCTTTAAGACAGGGGTCTCCAACCCCCGGCTGTGAACCAGTACCTGTCACGGCATGTTAGGGACTGTGCCACACAGTCCCTAACAGGAGGTGAGAGGCCGGCAAGAGAGCATCAGTGAGAGAGCTCCGCCTCCTCTCAGATCAGCGTGGGCATTAGATTCTCACAGGAGCACAAACCCTATTCTCACAGAGGTGCATTTGGGGGATCTAGGTTGTACACTCATGAGAATCTAATGCCTGATTATCTGAGGCAGAACAGTTTTATCCTGGGACCATCGCCATTCCTCCCCATTCCCCTCACTTTAGTGGAAAAATTTTCTTCCACAAAATCAATCTTTGGTGCCAAAAATGTCGGGAACTGCTGCTTTAGGATACCTTTCCAAAGTCTGGGTTTATTGAGGGTTTTTGGTGAGTTCTGATCTTTGTGTGCTACAATTAGGCAGATTTTACATAAATTAGTGTACAAAAATAAAAATTTATAAGGAAATTTTGAATACATTTAAATGTATTTATAAAGATACATAGTTTCCTTTCTTATGCCTACTTAAAAAAAAGCACATTTTGAATTAATATCCCCTATATATTGACTATCTCTTTTAAAATATATAACACTATAATAATCTCTTCTTGGAAAAATGCTCATTCCATCTTTAGGTTTATAAACTCACTCTATGGCCTCAATAATCTCACCTTCCATAGAAGTCATATATACATGCAGTAGCAATGAGAAGTGTCATTCTTCTTTATTTCTTCTTTTTTTCCCTTGGATGACTGGATGTTAGGCACCAAAGAGAGAAAACGGGGAACAAACCATGTTGGGCGTCGACTATCTCCCTTTTTATCTTATGCTGTTTTCTAGACATGGTAGTCAAAAAAGTACAAGTCCAAAACTGAGGCAGGGAAAGGCTTTTGCAAATAACAAGATCTCTGCTCAAAATAACAAAAGCAAAATGCAGTGCTTTGACTCAAAGAGCTGATATACCCAATTGTGAATCTCTTTGAGTGTGCCTACACCCTAGGGTTCCACATTATTTTCTGGGAATCTATTTCCTTAATCAATTCTTAGATTAAGAAAAGAACATCTAAATAGAAGAGAAAATTTGGAGTGTCCTCACCACAAAAAAAAGATAAATTTTTGAGGTGACGGATATCCGAATTACTCTAATTTGAATATTTCACATTACATATAGGTGTAAGAATATCACATGTATCCCCAAAATACATACAACTAGTATGTATCAACAAAAATACAAAAATATAGATAGTTTAAAAATATTGCTAATATGATATCCTATTTCTTGAATCTAGCAATATATTAAAATAATAATACACTGTGACTGTCTTTCAATGAGTGAATGGGGTAAAAAATGTCTATATTCTTACTATGGTAATAGTTACACAAATTAATACATGTATTACAATTCATAGAACTGTACACACACAAATCACAAAGCCAATCAATTTTACTGTATGTTAATTTATTAAATAAAGGTAAATAATCTGTAAAAAAATCTCACTCATTTAACTGAGAGATATGGGGACAAAACTAGCAATTGGAGAGAGAGAGAGATAGACAATGTATTCTTGGATTCTTAGAAGACCTAGGCAAAGACTGGGAGAAGTGGGAGAAGAGCGGGAGATGAAATTCTCCTTCTAAATAATTAAAAATCCTATAGTCCTTGTAGTTAACATCAGATCTCTGTGTAATTATACATGATAAACTCCAATAATATAGGCTAGGAATTGAAATCAGTTTTATTTAAGAGGATATTTTAATACCCAAGTAAATGGCTATGGTGGGAAAGGGTTAAGGTCTTTACTCAAACTGCTAATCTACATCTGTGTTTACCATCCAGTGTTATTTCTACCACAGTGGATGAAGATGGACTTTGAATATATGATACCTTTATAATATTTCTGTCTATTTCAAGGTTCTTTGCTAAGGTAGCATTGTAGTTGTGTTGACTCAAAGAATTTGCTGGTGTATTATTTAAGATGCATTAGAGAAAATGCATGCAGAACAGAATTAGAAAAAGGAACATAACATTTAAGTTAATGTCTAAAGATGACTTTCTATTTCTTCATTTCAAGTAACAGATGGCCAGTGTAGATTAATTCAGTTTTAGGATTCCCTTTGTGTATAAATAACAAGGAGACAGAAAAGATTCATTTCAAATAGTGAAAGATAATATAACTTTCATAGAATTAGAGAATATGACTGACATATATTACACATAAAATATATAACAGGCAATATCTCTGAGACATACATATATAAATATATTATGTGTGTTGTGTGTATGTATATAGTATAGTGTATACACTTAGTGTGTACATATATATACACATATCCATACACACACACACACACACACAATCATATCACCATATTCACAGGGGTGTGGTTCCAGGACTCCATGGATACCAAAATCTGCAGATGTTCAAGTCCTTTAGTTGGCTTTCTGTATCTGCCAGTTTCACACTCACAGATTCAAGTAAATGCAAAGTTTCAATCAGTGGTTGGTTGACTCCATGGATATGAAACCCACAGATTCTAAAGGTCAACTGTGTGTGTACATATATATTTTTACACTTAGTAAAATTCACCTCTACATATATATATAACAAAACTGACCACAACTTCATATATATATAAATTTATTCTATATATATGAAGTAGTGGTCCATTTTGCTAATTTATATATATAATAAATTTATATATAAAATAAATATATATATATTATATGTATGAAGTAGTGGTCAATTTTGCTAATTTATATATAATAAATTTATATATAAAAGTTATATGTGTAATAAATTTATATGTATAATAAATTATATATATAATTTTTATATATATAATAAATTTATATATAAATAAATTTATTATATATATAAAGTAGTGGTCAATTTATTATATATAAAATAAATTTATTTATATAATAAATTTACATATATAATAAATTTATAATATATATAAATTTATAGATAGATAATTTTGCTAACTGATATAAAGAAATAAGGAAAGGCTGAGATTTGGATTAAATCAACAGAGTATTTTAATAAAATAACAAACTCATAATTTATGACTGGTTACACTTGCTTTCACCTTTGGAAGCTTTATTTTTCATTTTTATCATTCAAGAGAGTAAATTCCAGTAAAATGAATAATTGGAAGTTATATTGGAAGAAGTTGGAGTTGAATGTTCATTTAAAGAAAGAAAAAATTTTGAAGTAGGAATAGCAGGATGATGACAGTGATGACAATGGTATCTTATTGCCACTGCTGATACACAATTATAAGTTCTAAAATGTTTCCTGGCTAGACTCAGAGCCAGCAAAGGCTCATGTTTTGACAACAAATTTGCATGCATTCTTGACTTTTGATTGATTTGTTCTTAACTCACAATCAGAAAGGGCGTTTCTATTCTCTGTTGTGCTTTATTTCCCAAATGCCAGAGATTCTGGTTGATTGTCAAGATCATGGTATGATCCTTTCCTGGGAAAGATTCTACTGCATTAAACTTGTACTTGTGCAAAAATTTTAAAAAGCAAGAATTAGACATTCATTGAATCTCAGTTTATTATATATTTGTGTTTATTTGGATAGCAGGATCTGGAATCTGAAGTTTCGAAACTTCACCTTGGCTTTGTGTTTATATCTCTGTTACAGATAGTAATGATCTTGAACTAAGGCTTGTAGGTGGCAGCAACCGCTGTGTGGGGAGAGTAGAGCTGAAAATCCAAGGAAGGTGGGGGACCATTTGCCACCATAAGTGGAACAGTGCTGCAGCCGACGTCGTATGCAGGCAGTTGGGATGTGGAACTGCACTTCGTTTCGCTGGCTTGCCTCATTTGGAGTCAGGATCTGGTGTTATATGGCTTGATGATGTCTACTGCTCCGGTAATGAATCTTTTCTTTGGGACTGCAGACATTCCGGAAACGTAAATTTTGACTGTATTCATCAGAACGATGTGTCTGTGATCTGCTCAGGTAAGACTTACACCCACATGATTACATCAGATGAAAGTACTTTTTTGGAGAACTAGGACCAAACCCTGAAGAAGTTACAACCAATTGAGATGTGTAAGAATTGACACTTTCCATTTTTTCTTAGAGAACGTGCTTGCATTTTTTTTTTTTTTGGCAGCATATTACATTGTAAACCTCATGGATTTTTAACCCCCAAACACCATTTTACTTAATTCTAATTGGTGCAACAAAATATCTAATCTAGTGAAAATTGCTATTAATCTATACAAGTGTATGGCTTACATTAGTATTCAGTGTAATTTAAAAATGTGTAATTACTTTGCATATTCATAGACACAACTATGTTTTTCTGTGTTATAATTGAGTTTGTTTTAGCACGTCCTTCCATTATAATAAACTATTTCCAAAGAGTACCTATCTAAAAATGTATGACTTTGCTAATTACTTTGTACCTTATACTAGTGAAAGTTTTGTCTGCAGCCATTTGTTTTCTAGTTTGCAACTCTCAACTACAAGCAAGTTACCTCTCACTGTTTATTTATAGTTTTGTATATCAGGGGTTAAAATATCCCCTCATATTTCCTTCACGGTAGTATTTTATGTTCGAAGATGTAATGAAACCTGTTCACTCTTTTAATAAGATTAAACCCATACCTTCTAATATTCTTATGAAAGGAGACTCTCTAGATGTAAAGCCAACTAATTTCCTCTGAGAGTCAGTTTGTCTTGATGGAAGAGGCTTCTTTAGTAAATTATTACTGATCTTATTCTACCAGCCTTACACAGGATGCCTTAATCTGATTTCCTATAGAATCTGAGATCAGGTCACATCTTTTAAGGAGAGTTTTGCTTAAATCTAGAGTGTGCAGCAGGGGACGAGGTACATAGAAAAACATATGTAGGCAAAGAGGTTTATTGGTTTAGTTGTACCTTAGCCACAGGCTTTATGCCATCTTCATAGGACTTTTGGGAAAGATAATATATTCAGAACATCTTTTAATCCTTTTCTTTCTTTTTATACCAGTTTGCTTGTAAGTTTTATTTGGGGACCAACCACTTTCACCATGCAAAAGAGTTTTCTGCGGTATATTTAATCAATCCATCATTTTCTAAGAAAAAATTTTCTTTACGTGAATGGAAAGAAAACAGGTAGAGAAAAGTTAGGAGAGAAAAGAGGGAGACATGAGAAGATGAGAGAAATGAGAGAAGGGAGGAGGAAACAGGGAAGAGAGAGAGAGAATCTTAATCATTTTGATAAATTTTCTTACAATAAAGTGAATTCATAACAGCGTACTTCTGACTTGATATAACATCTCTAACTGTAAGGCTGATTGCTATTCAAACTCTGGCATTTCTGGAACTGTGTGCCTCTGGAACAGTAAGGAAGGGCCATGAAGAATGATGTGGATGTGAAAATAAGGCTGGAAAACAGTCCCAACAGTGAAAACAGATGTGTCTGGCCAACCCACGGGAAGATAGGTAGTTAGACAGATTGGCCTTCTCTTCAGCCCTGTAGTCAGAGGATTTTTTTTTTAACCAAACAAAACCAGTTCACAGTTTCACAGTTTAAAATCTGTCATTTGAAAATTATGTAACCCTGCATAAATCAATCTCCAAGTTGCAGATTCCTTATATCATGACTAGGATAACAGCATTAAATAAAGTAGTGCAGGGAAAATACCTAAAATGTGCCAGGCAACCAGCGAGTTCTCAATAGATACAGGTATGATTATTATTGCCATTATGACTCACATGATTTATAGGAAAATAAACCTCCAAATCTTCCAAGACTAACCTCTTTAATGTAAATCAGATTTCTCACTAGATAGCAAATTATAGTTTTGTAATGATTTATGAAAAGCTTGAATAATGGGAGGAGATAAGACATAGAAATTGTATCTTCTTTCCTCAATTATTTCTTCACATTTTTACTTTCTTAGGGTTATTTAATATATTTACTTGCAGGCATGAAAAAGTAGAGTCACAGGACCACAAACAAGTAATGTGATGTATATGCTGATGGAGCAAAGACACACAGTTCCTTCAAAATTTACCACTGAACAAATTTCATTTCCTACAACAAATATATTTTATAAGCAAAGATTTGCTTCTTCATAGAAAACAGTATGAGGAAGAACATCTTTCTATGAGGGACTTTTTCTTAATTGCACACTTTTTGCCCCTTTTCTTTCTGAAGTTGCTGACATGCAAGTATTTCCCAACACTTTTTTATTTCACTGTGTTAAAAATGATCACTCTAATATTTTGAAAATCAGTGTAATTAATAATATATAGGATTATAAGGCTTTTCATTGTAATGTTTAGTTCCTTAAATTTTAGCAAGGCTAAAGCAAGATTCTTAGGTTTATAATTTCAATTTTCATGTTTAAAAAAGATTGTTTTCATAAACACTAACAAGCTCTTCAGTACTGAAGTCTTCTTGCTGAAATTTTAAAACAAAATGCGTTTCCAGTCTTTACTTTTCTCAGTATGTGAAGGATATGTCTAATCTTCACATAGCAGGAGTTGGAGGATAGGGACGCTGATGATATTGTCCCAAACCCAATTCAGACGTTTCTCTATGACTTCATTCTAGATGGAGCAAATTTGGATTTGCGACTGGCAGATGGAAGTGACAATTGTTCAGGGAGAGTAGAGGTGAGAATCCATGAACAGTGGTGGACAATATGTGACCGGGACTGGAGGAATGAACAAGCCTTTGTGGTTTGTAAACAGCTAGGATGTCCGGTTACTGTCTCTGGCCGTCGTCGTGCTAAACCTCGTAAAGAAGCTAAAGACATTTGGATAAACAGCATATCTTGCACTGGAAATGAGTCCGCTCTCTGGGACTGCTTATATGATGGAAGACTAAGGCAAACATGCTCCCGAAGATCAGATGCTGGAGTAATTTGTTCTGGTAAGGTTCAAAGATCATGAGAGTGTACATATTTGAATTTTTAGAAATAATTTGTTGAGAGGTAGAAACACTTAATAGCTTGAAGAAAAGGTGTTTTGGATCTTAAAACATATCCCCAAAATACTCTTAAGCTGCACAAAGAATTTTTCAAATGCACATTGTAAAAAGAGAGTTTCTTCTCACTAGCAATCTCCCCTGAAATCAGATGCAGCTGATACCACTGCACGACTATAATCTGTATCTCTAAAATAATTGGGAAATCTCTCTTCATATAAAACTAATGAGTACTAATTTACAGTTTTATTAACAGTTTTTCTGCTTCTTTTTAACTTTTTAATTTAATAATATACATTGTTTATTTCTGATTATGAATTAAGACTTATTATAGAGAACTAAGAATATATACAAATCCAAATAGCTGATATAGATATATTTATATACATATGTTGATATGATGTATAATTCCGTAAGAATCTAGAATGTCATTAATAGAATTGAAAACAAAGAAAATCTATGTGTATAATACTTATGAAATATTTCAAGTATAAAACATTTCTAAGGCCTTTTAAACAGAAAAAAACAGGTTAGATACTTAAAAACAAAGCTAGGTGCAGTGGCTCACACCTGTAATCCCAACACTTTGGAAGATGAACGCAGGAAGATCCCTTGAGGCCAAGATTCATGATCAACTTTGGTAATATAGCAAGATTCCCTCTGCAAAAAATTTAAAAATTAGCTGTCTGTGGTGGTGCATGCCTGTAGTCCTAGCTACTCAGTAGGCTAAGGTGGGAGGATTGCTTGATCCCATAAATTCAAGGCTGCAGTGGGCCATGATTGGGTCACTGCATTCCAGCCTGGGCAATAGGGAGAGACCTCATCTTGTAAAAAAAATAAAATGAAGTAAATAAAATCCAGTCATCATTTTTCTCTGTGGCACTTTACAAAAGGAAAAAAAGAGAAATATCTAGAGAGTCCTAAGTGGGAGGGGGCACAGGTGTCAGTGGAGTATTGTGAGCCTGCACAACAATTTCCAACCATGCTATTTACATGAGGGTATACCTAGGTAGTCTTGTTATTTGCTGATCTCAAAAAAGCCTGATAGATGATAGATATAGGATAAATAAAGGATGAAGTTCTTGTAAATGAAATAAACACACACAAATAGCTTATATGTGGATGGAAGGATAGAAATATAGATAATGCAACTCATTATTTTGTTAAAGTCTCCCACTGTTATTGTGTGGGAGTCTAAGTCTGTTTGAAGGTCGCTAAGAACTTGTTTTATGAATCTCAGTGCTCCTATGTTGAGCACATATGTATTTAGGATAGTTAGATTTTCCTGTTGTATTGAATCCTTTACCATTATGTAATGACCTTCTTTGTATTTTTGGCCATTGTTGCTCTTAAGTCTGTTTCATCAGAAACTAGGACTGGAACCCCTGCTTTTTTCTGTTTTTCATTTGCTTGGTAGACTTTTCTCCATCCCTTTATTTTGAGCCTATGTATGTCACTGCATGTGAGATGTGTCTCTTGAAGACAGCATTCCAGTGGGTCTTGATTCTTTATCCAGCTTGTCACTCTTTGTCTTTTAATTGAGGGAATTTAGCCTGTTTGCACTGATGGTAAGCATTGATATGTGTGGATTTTTATCTTGTCATCATGATGTTAATCTGGTTGTTTTGCTGACTTGTTGATGTGGTTGCTTTATAGTGCCCCTGGTCTTTGTACTTCAGTTTATTTTTGTAGGGGCTTTCCTTTCCATATTTAAGGAAAATCTAGTAATAACAGATTCCCTTAGCATTTGCCTGTCTGAAAATGATCTTGTTTCTCTTTTGGTTATGAAGCTTAGTTTTGTCAGACTGGATTTTTTTTTTTCTTTAAGAATGTTGAAGATTTGTCCCCAATCTCTTCGGCTTTTGGATTTCATCTGAGAAGAATGCTGTTAGTTTGATGGGCTTCCCTTTGTATGTAACCTGATCTTTCTATCTCCCTTTGATTTTTTTCTTTCATTTCAACCTTAGAGAAACTGATAATTACGTGTGTTGGAGATGGTCTTCTTGTTAAGTATCTTACTAAGGTGGTCTACATTTTTGGAATTTTAATGTTGACCTTTCTAGCTACGTTAGGGAAATTCTCATGGCTAAGATCCTAAAATATGTTTTCCAAGTTGGTTCCATTCTCTCCATCTTTTTCAGGTACACAAATCAGCCACAGATTCAATCTCTTTACATAATCTGATCTTTCTCAGAGGTTTTATTCATTTTCGTTCTTTTTTCTCTATTCTTGTCTACCTGTCTTATTTCAGAAAGCCAGCCTTTAAGCAATGAGAGTCTTTTCTCTGCCTGGTGTATTCTGCTATTAATACTGTGATTGCATTGTGAAATTCTTGTGGTGTGTTTTTCAGCTCTCTCAGGTCAGTTATGGTCTTCTCTATAATGACTGTTTTGTCTGTTGGCTCGTGCAATGTATTATCCTGATTTTTAGCTTACTTGAAATGTGCCACAACATACTTCTATAACTCAATGAAGTTTGCACCTATTCATATTCTGAATTCTACTTTGTTGTTTCAGCTATCTTAGCTTCAGCTTGGTTCTAAACCCTTGTTGGAGAGCCGATACATTCATTTGGAAGAAAATAGGCACTCGGTTTTTGAGTATTCAGTGTTCTTGTGCTAATTCTTTCTCATTATTGTGGGTTTATCTACCTCTAATCTTTAAGGTTGCTGGTCTTTGGATTTTTTTTCTTTTATCCTATTTGATAACATTAAGGGTTTGATTGTGGTATAAGGTGGACTCAGATGACTGGCTTTGATTCTGGGAGATTTTAGGCCAACACTCAGCTCCCAACTCACTCCTAGACTGTATTCTCTCACTTGGGGGGGACTTGTATTGGGCCCCAACTTTGTTCTCTGTCTTCTTCAGGTTTGGAGTACACGTGCTGGTGGGGCTGAGGTGTGGCAGCTGCAGCCAAGTGCTAGTGGATCCAAGGATGCCTGTTTCCCTGTGGGCATTCACCATAGTAGCAGAGGAAGGTAGCTGGTAGGGAGTGGGAGGCCCCTGTTGGAAGCTGTGTGTGCTGTTGCACTGGAGGTGGTGTTGGCTTGGGGCAGGGTGTTGGCTTGGGGCAGGGTGCTGGCCGGTGCAGATTTGGGTGCCATCTCTGTGCCCTGTGAACAGGAGTGATGGGTTAGGGTGTGGGAGGATCCCCTGTTCTCTGCATAGTATTGGCACATGGGTGGGATGCTGGAAGGCTGACTGGCTCTGTTCCTGCCAAGGTTTCATCTGCGATGACTGTCAACAGGGGTGGGAGGGGTGTAATGAACTCCTGCCTGCTAGTGGGGTAAGTAAAACAAAACTCACTTGTGTAGACATGCATCAATAAAACCCACCTGTGTAGGCATTTATCAAACTCCTCAACATGCATGTGAGGAGTTGCTGTGGGTTCAGAGGAAGCTGCAGTATAGGGAAGGAATGTGCGGGCTGGTGTGTAACAATAGGGGCCACCTCGCTGGAGCTTTCCACAATTCAGGCATGGCCTGCCAGCACAGAAGCTGCTATGGTGTGAACCCCCAGGGCACCCAAGATTGCCCTGTAAGCAGGTGTGTCCAGGCTGGGGCTCCATGAGAGGCCAGCTGACCAAGGAGTGCTCAGGTTGGAGTAGCCCTATCTGATGTTCAAGGCCACCCTGGAGAGATCAGGTCTGACAGCTCCCTGAGGAATAACGTCACTTATGGGAGCAAGTGCAGCCTAGAGGGATAGCCATCCTTAGCCAGGCTCTGCTACAGATGCTCCTACCCTAAACCCTCTGGGCTCAACATCAGCTGGCTTATTGCCCCACCACTTTGCTTATCTCCTGCGGGCTCTACTCCAGAGAAATGCAGGTGAGCAGTCGCTCAGTACAATCAGGCCAGGATGGAGGGTCTGTACTGTGGATTCAAGCCAGGGGTTCCCTGTTTGGCCACAAGCAGTTGTTGGGGGTGCATGGGTCCATGGGAGACAGACTGGCCTCCTCTCCATGAGTCAACTGCAACTTGCTGAAGGTGTGGATAAGGCATGTAGGGTCTTGGCTCCTTTATTAGTTTGAGGGTAGCAAGGACAGTTTTACTGCAAAGGCAGTAGCAGAGAGGCTTTCAGTTGCCCCTCAAAGCTCTGTCCAGGGTGTCACTGAGTTTCTACTACCTCAATAGCTCTGGTCGGGGGTGGCTAGAGTCCTAGGCCTGAAAGACCTGCCAGGTAAGGATATATGGGAATGGGACATTTAACAGTCTGGCCACTTTTCCATAGGGCTGCTGTGGTATGTTGGGGTTGTACTCCAGTTTGTAGTTGCCTCAGACTTTCTAGTATCTGTAGGTATCACCAGGGAAGGCTGTGAAACAGCAAAGATGGCAGACTAACCCTCCCTCTGGAAGCTCTGTCCCAGGGAAGTATGGGCCTGTTTTCAGACTGAATGCACCTGGAGGAAGTGGCCGGAGACCCTGGTTGGGAGGCCTCTCCTAGTGAGGAAGAATGATACCAGGATCCATTTTAAAAAGCAGTCTGGCCACGTTTTCATAGAGCAGCTGTACTGTGCTGGAGGTCTACTTCAGCCCCCAGTCACCTCGTACACTCCGAAGCCCAAAGGCTGGAATAGCTGTGTCTCCCAAACAGCAAAAATGGTGGCTTGCCCCTCCCTCTAGAAGCTGCATCCCAGGGAGGTTTCAAAACTTGCATCAGGTTGGGTGCAGTGGCTCACACCTATAATCCCAACACTTTAGGAGGTTGGGGTGGGCAGATTACTTGAGGTCAGGAGCTTGAAACCACCTTGGCCAACGTGGTAAAACCCCGTCTCTACTAACTATACAAAAATTGGCTGTGTGTCATGACAGGCACCTGTCATCCCAACTACTCAGGAGGCTGAGGCATGAGAATTGCTTGAACCCAGGAGGTGGAGGTTGCAGTGTCATGAGATTGTGTCACTGCACTCCAGCCTGGGAGGCAGAGTGAGACTCAGTCTCAGAAAACAAACCAAAACTGAACAACAAACTGTGTCAGGTAGAGATCAGTGGTGGGGATGGCTTAAGACTCCAGTTGGGAGGTCCCACTCAGTGAAGAGGAAGGAGATTGGGGACTTGTTTGATAAAAATGCATTCTGGCCATGTTTTAGTATAGGAGCTGTGTTGTTCTGGGGCACTACCTCTGCACCCAGTCAGCTCAAACACTCCAAAGCCCAAAGGCTGGAATGGCTAAGTAACCCAAACAGCAAAGATGATGCCCTCCTCCCCTACCTCCAGGGACACCATTGCAGGGAGGTGTAACACTGCTACTAGTGGGCTGGCTGGAATTCCAAGCCTGTGGGTCTTATGAGGTGGCAGGGAAGTGGGGTCTGCAGACGGTCACTGCTCAGCCCCCTGGATTCAGCCTTCTTTTTAGGGGTATGTACGGGGATTCAGCCTCCCACTTTGCCAGAGTTGCAGCTACTTTTGCCAAGAAGCCTGGAAAATCCTAGTATCTAAGCCTTCCTGGTCTCTGTGCATGCCTGAGTGGCTGCCCTGCCAAGACTCTAGGTAGCTCTGTGTCTCATACTGAGGGCTCTGGTGGAGTGGTTCATGAGAGGATCTCCTGACCCATGGGTTGCAAAGATACATGGGAGAATCACGGATCCCTGGGGTCACACATTTGCTCATCACTTCCTTCCTTGGGCAGGGGAGGTTCTCTTGGCTCCTTGTTGCTCCCAGGTGGGCCATTGTCCTGACTTGCTTTTCTCTCTCTCCGTGGGTCAAGTTGTTTCCTTTGTTAGTTCCAATGCAAGTACCTGGATGTTTCTGTTAGAGATGCTGTATTTACTTGCCCTTTTGGTTTCTTTTCCTGAGAGGCAGGCATATTAGCTGCTTGTAGTCCTCTATCTTGGACTCTTCCTCAGCTTTATTTTCAATAGCAAAACGTGGATATAACCTTAAAGTTATTTAGTAAATGACAGTACACTAAGATGATGAAAGATTTAGCTATTAAAATTTGTTTGCAGAATAAATAGCTAGAGTTGAGAAATTGCTACAAGACTGTTTTGTATAATAAAAATAACGTTTAAAATATATATGTTGTAACCCACATAGAGTAAGAGACATACATCACAGTTTTGCAGTGGTGATATATATTTTGTGATTGTCAACTTTTCTTCTATTACTATGTAATTAGAAAAAAGTTCCATACTACTTATCCAAGGAAGATTTATCAAGGACAGTAGGAAATATTAAATATTCTGTAGGATGGAAAACAACTTAGAACTTCTACTGATCTTTGAAATATAGGTAATTCTCTAAGGAGCATAGATGTCTATGTTGCCTAAAGGACCAGCAATAAAGCCATTTAATTTGTGTTCCTATTTTCTCTCTTTGCCTAATGAGCTGTGGAGAAGAGATAAAAGTTGAGAAAGACACAGAAGCCACATAATGTAATCCCAAATTTAAAAAAAAACCAATTTTAAGCGAAAGTGTCATTAAATGTTATAGCATTAATGAAAAAGACTGGTTTATATCTTTGCAGGTTTCTAAAATGTTTTGAAGGTATTTTTATGTTTTCTAGAATGTATTGATTCTTTTTACTAGAGAACTGGAAACTGGAAATTGATAGTTTGTTGACCTGAAATGAATTATTTTGGCCTGAAGCTAGTTAATCTGTCAGAAAACCAGTAATGAATAGAAGGGAGTGTTCCATACTGCACTTCAATGTTTATTTTTATTTATGCACACATACATTACCTTAAGATAGGTTATTGTGTAAGGTCATATGCTATTAAGACAGATTGGAATTTAGATCCCATGACAACAGGTTAATTGCCAACTTTATTTTCTTGGTGCAATACAAAGTACAGAACACTTAACACTTGAAAGATAATTGTTAAAAGTGCTTATCTTAGCTTAATATATTTTTATATTTTGTGATATTATAAAAATGTTATTTAGCATTTGATGGCTACTATCAGAAAGAAATATGATCAAATTACTACTTAAAAATATTACTTCTGTTCCTAGTAGTAACAAACTGGAAGCACTTATGTTAGATCTGGAGAAAAAATATAGAACAGTTTAAACATGATAAATGTGTGAGAATAGAAATTTTTATATGTTTTTATATTTTATTTAACAATGTATTGTGACCAATATCTGCAGTAGTATTTTTCAAAAACATTATTTTCAATGGCTATACAGTATTCTCCTAAAGGAAACACCTCTTCCTCCACCATCCACCAATAGATTGCTGATGAACTACGCATTCTTTGTCCCAGGACAATATAATATAATAAAGTTACATGAGTTTTTAAAATAGCTTTATAAAACTCCCCATGTGACAGTAATTATACCATAAGTTTACCCCAAAAAAGGTAATTCCTAAACTACTGCTTGTTTTTCACTTGTGGATGGTATATATCATATTAACTATATTTTAAATTTTATCTGCTAGAATACTTTTAAGTTGTGATCTATCATAAGCTATATACAACTTCACTTAGTTTTTCTACACCTCAACTTCACTCTAAATTTAATTTAGTTTGCCATATTTATGTATCCTGATGACATTCATCAAATTTGTTGGAAAAACTTAGTGTATGAATAACAACATAACAACAACAAAAATTACCACAAGGAAATTACCTGGCTTCTGAAAATATCAGTTTCCTCATCTACAAAATGTAGATAATTACTCCAATATTTTTGGTAGGGTATATATGAAATTTAAATTATCTTTTAAGCAAAAGCTTATTACAGAAGCATGAGGAGGGCAATATTCAAAAGATGTTTTTCCTCTGTACTTTTTGATAAAAACCAGTAAATAAATTCAATTTTCATTTAGCTAACACATTTTCTGTTAAATGTAGTCATTCTGAAACCACCCCAAGTAGATGATAACATATTCAGCATTACCCTTATCTTGGTATTTTAAATTGAGCAGCTTTATCTATAAAAATTATATGCTATTTTTTTTTCAGTTTTCAAATGATTGTCTGGTGTCACATAAATAAATGCTATTTCTCCTATCTCTCTTTACTATAAAAAAGATAATTTCTTTAGCAGTATAATCGTAAAATATACTATGACTATTTTTATAAAACTTTATACAAAAGTTGTTTCAAATATTAAATATATATAAGAAAATAAAAGGCCAAAAAAGTTAGTGCAATGCACTCCTGATACTAAAAGGTAAATTTTATCAATAATAAGATTGCTAATAAATCAGAGATATCTATATTTATGAAGAGATATTTGCCCCCCCCACATATGTGTGTTAATTTTCATTTCAAGAGTAAATCAAGAAGGAAGAGAACTAGCTAAATTTGAAAAACAAATTGAAATCTCTAAATGTAAACTGAATGTAATTATTAGTCTGTGCTTTTGCCTACAGCAATGATCTCTATTTCTTAAATTGAAGGTGAGTGAGAGGAGGGAGAAGGGAGAAGGAAAGAGATCATTTAAGAATACAGAAATTTTCTGTGGCTTTGAAAATAAACAGGACATCATAAAAATTTATACCTACCCTAAGTATAACTATCACCATTTAAAACATGCAACTTTTTTGAAGATTCCTGTCTATACCTTGAAGCAGTACTGTAATTATGATCTCAACTTGATAAGCTTTTGTAAATAAACTGGCAATTATTCCTATGAACTACTGCATTTTGTCTATTAGTGTTTATTAAGCAATCACCATACACAAATGCATCTTGGAAATTTTTGTTTCCCTAATATATTACCTATTGGTAACTTTAAAAAGAAAATATGGTCAAAATAAAATTTACTTAATCAGAAAGATTCTTAGTTTGTAGATTAGTTCTTGAAGTAACTTGGGTGCTTTTTCAGGCCCTTAACTACATTAAGTAGTACATTAATAGTAGGTACAAAATTAGTGCTGTTATTTTTGTCAGTTACCAATATTTATCTATATTATTGAGCCAGTGGAAAACTTCTATTTTTCTTTTTTTGGCTTATGAATTTTATTTTTTGTACTTTAGGTTCTGGGGTACATGCGCACATCATGCAGGATTGTTGCATAGGTACATACATGGCAAGGTGGTTTGCTGCCTCCATCTCCCCATCACCTATACCTGGCATTTCTCCCTGCGTTATTCCTCCCTGCTCCCCCTCCCCACAGTCCCTCTGCTACTCCCCACCAACAGACCCCAGTGTGTGATGCTTCCCTCCCTGTGTCCACGTGTTATTATTTAACACCTGCCTATGAGTGAGAACATGCAGTGTTTGATTTTCTGTTTT
Organism: Alouatta caraya; assembly: GCA_963575295.1. Lineage (NCBI taxonomy): Eukaryota > Metazoa > Chordata > Mammalia > Primates > Atelidae > Alouatta > Alouatta caraya. The sequence goes on from CAUYUD010034266.1 coordinate 23,469, forward strand.
TGTGTCAGTTTGCTGAGAATGATGGTTTCCAGCTTCATCCATGTCCCTACAAAGGACACAAACTTGTTATTTTTTATGGCTGTGTACTATTCCATGGTGTATATGTGCCACGTTTTCTTTGTCCAGTCTATCATTGGTGGCATTTGGGTTCGTTCCAGGTCTTTGCTATTGTAAATGGTGCTGAGATGAACATACATGTGCATGTGTCTTTATAATAGAACGATTTATAGTCCTTTGGGTATATACCCAGTAAAGGGATTTCTGGATCAAATGGAATTTCTATTCTAGATCCTTGAGGAATAGGCACACTGTTTTCCACAATGGTTGAACTAATTTACACTCCCACCAACAGTGTAAAAGTGTTCCTATTTCTCCACATCCTCTTCAGCATCTGTTGTTTCCAGATTTTTTAATGATGGCCATTCTAACTGACATGAGATGATATCTCAGTGTGGTTTTGATTTTCATTTCTCTAATGACCAGTGATGATGAACATTTTTTCATATGTTTGTTGGGCTCATATATGTCTTCTTTGGAAAAATGTCTTTTCAAATACTTTGCCCACTTTTGGATGGGTTTGTTTTTTTCTTTTAAATATGTTTTACTTCTTTGTAGATTTTGGATATTAGCCCTTTGTCAGATGGGTAGATTGCAAAATTTTTTTCCTATTCTGTTGGTTGCCGGTTCACTTAAATGATTGTTTCTTTTGCTGTACAGAAGCTCTGGGTTTAATTAGATCCCATTAGAGTATTTTGGCTTTTGTTGCCATTGCTTTTGGTGTTTAAATCATGTTGCCTGCAAATAGAGACAGTTTGACTTCCTCCTTTCCTAATTAAATATCCTTTATTTCTTTTTCTTGCCTGATTGCTCTGGCTAGAACTTCCAATACTATATTGAACAGGAGTGGTGAGAGAGGGCATCCTTGTCTAGTGCCAGATTTCAAAGGGAATGCTTCCAGTTTTTGCCCATTCACTATGACATTGGCTGTGGGTTTGTTGTAAATAGCTTTTATTATTTTGAGATATGTTCCATTGATACCTAGTTTGTTGAGAGTTTTAAGCATAAAGGGCTGTTGAATTTTGTTGAAGGCCTTCTCTGCATCTATTGAGATAATTATGTGGATTTTGTCTTTTGTTCTGTTTATGTAATGGATTATGTTTATAGATTTGCCTATGTTTAACCAGCCTTGCATTCCCAGGATG